>RYFJ01001252.1:0-225720 GCA_003991445.1 Oryza meyeriana var. granulata | reverse complement strand
TCTTGGGGAGCCTTCTTGTTGATCGGTGTAGTCGACGCACATGCGCATTTTACCGTTTCTTCCGGGAGAACTTGTTGGCTAGGCAATCCGAGGGGTAGACCTCCTTGATGAACCCGCGCGGAGCTTGGGAATCTCCTCCCAAAATAGAATCCTTGCCGCGTCTTAAGCGAAGGCCACAGCCATTGTGGACTGCGTGGCGTCTGTCTTCACAGGAGGGCGTGCTCGATCACCTTCCCTTGACACCCGCAGTCGGACAGTTTCCAGCGAGAATCTTTATTGCTTGAGGAGTGAGAGCGCGTCTCCTATGTGGAGTCGGTCTGGTCCCGACTAGAGCATTTGGAGGTCGGAAAAGTCCTGCGGATCTTCTCGTGTCAGAGTCCACTGAATTCCCACTTGCACTTCTTCGCCGAACTATCCTGCTCGATCAGTTGTGACGGCTTGCCGAATGCTACGTGCTCGTACTGCCGCTCTTGTGATTGACCAGTTCACAGCTCTCCTGTCGAGGTGAAGCTTGCTTGATGGCGCTGCGGAGGGGAGAGACTCCGCTGGCCCAGCCATTTTCTTGAGGCACCTGTAGTGTAGTGCGGTATTGCCAATAATTTGGCGAGTCCGTAGGGCGAAATCGTATTGGTACGCGGTCGCGAAGTCGGCAACCTCGAGCAAATTTTGCCGTGCGAAGGGTACCGGCAAAGGTTATCTGTCCGAGTGGAGTTGATACAGGCCGGGTTATCCCGTGAAGGGCACTAGTACTCGGCCGTGTTCTAATGAGGAATCTTCATTCGTCCAAAGTCTTGGCGAATAGGATGTTGAGTGCGCTGCCTCATCGATGAGGGTTTCTTCAGCCTGATTGTTCTAATGACCGGGTCCAGGACGAGTGGATAACTCCCGGGTGAGAACTGATCTGGGTATGCTACGCGATTGAAGTAATGGCCTCTCTGACCAGCGCAAGTACTGGGGCATTCCGCCTAGAGACCGTGTTATTCGCGCGCTGTTAGCTTCTGTTTGCGCTTGGACTCGTACGGCGGACAGCCCTCAAGATGTTGGTTTGAGCTCGGCCTGAGGATCTTGGAAACATCATCGGCCGGACCCTGATCTAGCTTTCCTTGTCCTTGTCGGCGCCAGATGAGGACCTGCTCGGAGGCAAACTCTTTAGCATTAGCAATCTTTGCCGCGTGTTTGCCTTGGGGTGGGTGGAAGGGGCATACTCGCTCATACTTTCTGGTAGTCATTATTCCACTGCGGCCCGCGACCAAGTGCGCTCAGGTGGCCACCTCGGTGTGCCGACTTCCACTTGACGCTGCCAGACTTGTTTGAGACGCCGTGGTCAGTTTCGCCTTTTGGTCCTTCTGTCTAGACTCCTTCTTCCCATCGAGGGCCTCGCGAGCTGCTTAGCGAATCGGGCGTATTTATTGGCCATTGTCGAACAGAGCCCGGACAGATGGCAAGTGGTTTCCGAGGTGAACTTCGCGATGGAGGCGTTTCGCGTTACTCCCTTGAGAAGTGGCGGACAGCCTCGTCGGATCATTGGGATCCTGTTGCGCTTCTCAGGAACCCTTGATGAAGCTTGCAGGATCATTCTTCTTCTGGTTGCAGCTGATAAAGATCGTGCTCTGAAGGACGGCCCCTCGATAGGTTTCCGGAAGGTAGGCCAGAGAGAGATCATGGGATCCTTGAGTTCTCCCCAGGGACCGAGGGTCTCGGGACTCGACCGTCTCGAGAGCCCTTTAGCCGGGATGTCCTCGCCGAGTCGGCTAGCACGATTGGGACGGTAGTTAGCCAGGCGCTTTGTTTGCGGGCGCCTGCCCCAGCAGCTCGAACTGTAGGGTTGGGGTAATGTGGTCAGGGGATACGGTGAGCCAGGAACGGGAGGTTCGAACAAGGATTTGTCAGCAATTGGGGCACCGCCATAGTACTTTTCAATCCCAGTGGACTTGTAAAGCCAGTCGGCCATGGACGTCCTGTAGCTCCCGATGTGAAAGCTGGGATGCCTTCGTCTCGTGAGGGCTCGGCTTCGACGAGCGGCGGCGGTAAGAGCCTAGCAACCGACTCGTGATGGAGCCAAAGCGAGCGTTTTCGTTTTCCATCTTCCAGTCGGTCGCGGCGGCGCTCATCTTCAGCGTCGTTCACGGCGCCGGGCGCTGATAATGTGGCGAAGGTCATGTTGTAGGGGCTCTCAGAGATCTTGGTTAGGCCGACGATCATACTGGTGACGTGGCGCTGGTTGTCATTATTGGTTATTGCCGAGTGGTAGTTTGCCTAGACTCCTCGCGGTGGCCGACTTGAGCCGGCCGCTTGACGCCGAGCTGACGTGGATGAGCCCACTGCTGGAGATCCTGACCGGTTAGTTGGTATTAGGGTCACCCCGACTGCTTTTGTTGTTGGTTGGTAGGCAATAGCCGTGATCATACGAGCCTTGATCTTGGTGATAGTTGGGGTGGCCTGGTGATTAGGCCCGAGCAGGAGCGTGTCCAGCAAAGTTGCGGCGGCCACAACATTCTGTTGCGGCATGACGAAAACGTCGTGATCGCCGACTTTGGTTTGGAGATTGCTGCTGGGGGCTGCTCACCCAGCTCTGCCGCAGCCCGTCGTTGCGAGCCTCGCGATCAGCCTCCTCCTGTTGCTGCAGTCGGCACGCCTCCTCTCTGTTGCTCCTCTTGTAGTCGGCGCACCTTGGGGGGTGGTGTTGAAGCCATGAAGATCTCGCGGGGAGAAAGAAAACTCGCCAGACTGGAGTCCGAACTGGCGTTCAAACCATTATCCGACTTGGAGTCAGACTTCGAGTAGTTTATCAGAGTGAGAACAACCCCAACCTCTCTAGATCCAATCTGAAGCGGCACTTGGCCGTGTCCAAACTGAATCGCAGGAGATTGGGTCTATTGTGCGGGATGTAAATCCGCAGCGTCACGAGCCCGTGTGGAGATTGACGATCTCTCCCCTTCTCAGCCCACCCGGGCTGGCTCAAGGCCTAGCGCAAAGTCGAACCCCCACCCGAAGGAGAGAGTTGTCCCGATGCTTGGCGATGTGCAAGGACTGCCGTAGTAAGTCGTGGAGAAGATCGCCGCCGTCCTGTGGGCCGACTGGCACTGTTGGCTGGCTCCTTGGCTGGCTAGCATTAGATCGATTCCGGCCAAGGTAAGGCTGCAATTCTGGTTGGCAATGAAATTGAGGCTTCCGAAGGAATCTTGTCTCGGGGGAGAACTTGTTGCCGTCGACTCCGTTTTTTTGTTGGATCCATTGATTTTGCTGATGAAGATCGCCAGAGCCCCTACCTAGCGCGCCAACTGTCGATGCTTTTGCCACCGGCAATAAAAACTATAGGGCTACTAGGCGAAGGTAAATTCGGTGGATTGCAAGGAACACAGAGAAGATTTTTACTGGTTCAGGCCCCCCTCGATGGGTTTTTGTGAGGTCAATACCCTACGTCCAGTTGAAGGTGTTATTCCTCTGAGGTGGTTTGTGATCAATGACTTCCGTCCCTCAAGGCACCCTGCCTCCCCTTATATACTGGGGGACGGGGTACATGATAAAGGATCCCAGCCGGATACGGCCAAGGGATTTCCTTCTTAGAGATAGAAACCTACCCGACTAAGACTATGTTTCCTTATAATACAAGGCAAGGCCTGCCGGATGCTATCTTATCTCTAATTACATGATCTGGCCCATACTCTATTCGAGTGGCCATAACTGGTATGGGTACCGGGCCCATGGCCTCCACACGAGATGTAGAGCGTTTCGTGGCTCGCTGCACCACATGTCAAAAAGCTAAGTCTCATTTGAATCCACATGATTTGTATATGCCTCTTCCTGTTCCTTCTATTCCTTGGTAGACATATCTATGGATTTTGTGTTTGGGATGTGCCTAGGACAAAGAGGGGGAGGGATAGAATTTTGTTGTAGTGAATCGATTTTCTAAGATGGCACACTTTATTCCTTGTCTTAAAAGCAATGATGCCGTTCATATTGCTGACCTCTTTTTCAAAGAGATTGTTCGCTTGCATGGTATGCCTTCTAACTATTTTTCAGATTGTAACACTAATTCTTGGAGTCACTTTTGGGGCGTACACTATGGAATAAATTGGGTACAAAGCTGCTATTTTCTACAACATGTCACCACAAACTTATGGACTGACTAAGGTCGTGAATAGAACATTGTCTACTATATTCCAAGCTATTTTGAACAAGAATTTGAAGATGTGGGAAGAGAGTTTGCTGCATGTTGAATTTGCATACAATCGGGTAGAACACTCCACCACTAAGGTAAATCCTTTCCAGGTAGTGTATGGATTTAATTCCCGTGCTCCTATTGATCTTTTGCCTTTACCTACTACTGAGCGGACACATAATAATGCTAAGCAGCGTGGTGATTTTATTTTGAAAATGCATGAAACAACTAAAGAACATATTGAAAAGATGAATGAAAAATATAGAATTGCTGGTAGTAAAGGTAAAAAGGAAGTTACTCTTGAACCGGGTGATTTAGTGTGGTTACACTTGAGAAAAGATAGATTTCTAGAGCTTAGAAAATCTAAATTGATGCCTAGGGCTGCTGTTCCTTTTAAAATTGTCGATGTTTTACACCGGCAATAATAACACGGGGCTACTCGGCGATGGGAAATCTGATGGATTGCAGAGGAACACAAAGAGATTTTATACTGGTTTAGGCCCTCGATGTGAGGCAATACCCTATGTCCAGTTGTGGTGTTATTCCTCTGATGGGTTGTGTTGATCAATCATCTTCCGTGCCATCATGGGGCACCCTGCCTCCCTTTATATACTAGGGGACAGGGGTACATGATAAGGATCCCAGCCGGATACGGCCAAGGGATTTCCTTCTTAGAGATAGAAACTTATCTGACTAAGACTGCTATTCCTTATCGTACAAGGTAAAGTCTGCCGGGTGCTATCTTATCTCTAATTACATGATTGGGCCCATCCTCTATCCGAGTGGCCCATATATAGGTGATGAGGTACCCGGGGCCCATGGCCTCCACAGTAGCCTCTGAGACCTTCATAGTTGAGTCACAACTGATGCCGAGTGCTCATCCTCCACAGTGAAGATTGCCCGAGTGCAATGCTCTCGAGTACTCTTTGTCTGAGTGAGTCTTCTTCCCGAGTCCTGCTTCATGTCAGCTGGCAGCGAGGCTATGAAGGGCTTCATGTAGATATATGAATAGTGTGCGCCGAATAGGTGCACCTATTAGGTGTAGCCCCCAACTTTGTGCTTAATTGTGAAGACAATTAAACATAAAGTCAAAGATCTTTAACCTGGAAGTCTTTCCTGAGTAGTATACTACTGGTATAGGAGACTCTTCAGTATCATGTCAACCGGAATAAACTTTATAGTCTTGCCAAGTAGGGAACTACTCATATGTAGGACTCTTCGACTTATGTCAGTCGGAATGTGTGTTTATAGTCTTGCCGAGTAGGATACTACTCGTATATGGGACTCTTCAGCGTCATGTCAGCTGGAAAGGGGGGGTTTATAGTCCTTCCTGAGTGGCGTCCCACCGAGAGATTAGACTCCTCCGCGTCATGTCAGCGCGAATGAGGAATTTATAGTCTCTCCCAAGTAGTGCACTACTCGAAAGTTAGACTCTTTAGCATCATATCGGCTGGAATAATGTTGCTCATGGCAACTGATGGCCACGCATGTAGGCCGAGTACCACTTTATGAAAATAAATCCACGGTGTGGTTAGGTGTACTCGAGAAAGATACCTACGTCCCCATTTTAATGAAGACCAGCTTGTGATGCTTGTAAGGATATATCCTCGAGACCTGGTGGATAAAACAGATACCCAAACATATATGTTTAGCAATAAGGCTCTTATGAAGCTTATCTGTTTACCTCATCGGCTCCTGTTAGTAACACCAGCGCTATAATTTCAACTCAACCTGCGGGCAGCCCACATGGAGCATGCTACTGTAGGAACTCATATCTTGGTGGCCCAGCATCGACTGTGTAGGCCCAAGCCCATTTAGTCAGCACAGGCTCTATAAATAACGGGGAGAGAGAAAAAGATTCCATCATCTTCCCCAAATCAGCCAATCGTTTCGTCTTCTGTCTCCGCGCCCAAATTTCGCCTTTTGCTCGACTAGGGTTAGTTGCTACTGCTGTTCCCTGCTCGAACTCGGGCGATTCCAGTCCGCTTTGTCTGTTCCAAGCCCCGAATTCGCTTTTCCCCTAGATCTTTCCGCTCCCAATTATGCCGAAGGCTTCGGATCTTGCGGGTGCGCCGGAGAATGCTTGGCTGACTTCGGATTGAGGCTCAGTGAAATTGAGGCTGCTGGAGAGTCAATTGAAGTTGCCCAGTCAGGAGGTGATCCGTTGGCGGCCGGCTAAGGGTGAGTCGGTCCCAAATCCCCAATCTGGCGAAACAGTAGTTTTTGCCTCTTTTTTCAATCGGGGTTTGTGCCTTCCCTCTTCTGATTTCTTCCGCCGCATCCTTGACTTCTATCGGTTGGAGTTGGCGAATTTGAATCCCAACTCGATTCTTCAAATCTCCATATTTGTCACTCTCTGCGAGTGCTTTTTGGGTGTGGAACCCCATTTTAATTTCTTCAGGCATCTGTTCCACATCAAACCCCAGCCCTCCAAGAATAATGTCAATGTGATTGGGGGGCTGGTCTCGAATTGAGGAGTGATAGGAAGAAAACATATCTTGATCTCCCCTTGAAATCTTCCTTGAAAGGCTGGCACAAGGAGTGGTTCTATTGCATAGATCTGGCTCCCTCCTTGTGTCCATTCACCGGCTTGCCGCCGGTAGTTTTACCAAGTTGGTCGGCAGATCCAACCTTTGAGGAGATGGGGCAAGTGCACCAATTGCTAGAGAAATTAGATGATCTTAAGAAAGTTGGCCTGACTAGACCTTGGGTGGCCCGCCGCTTCCTGAATCGGCGCATCCAGCCACTGAAGCTGAGGAGCGCGTTCGGCTGGGCCTTTAAGGGCAAAAATGATCCTGACCGAGTAAGTAATGAGTTGGCCGACAAGTGCACGGTGACCGAGACCCTGTTCGGTTACTTCTCTGAAGGGGTGATCGCGACCGAAGACGATAATCGCCGGGTCGTGGCCTATAGCTTCATTCGGCCCCGTACCAAGGTAATCTTTATCCTTCTTCTGTGATGAATGCCTGTGGGCTTGTGTCTGCGATTGTTCAGCATTGTATGATGTACTTTGTTGACTCTTCTGTAGTGGCACGAGGAGTTTGATGAGGACTCCCACCCGTTGTCGGTCGTCAAAACAAAGAAGAGGCCAAGGAGCCCCCCTGCTGCCCAGCCCGACTCCAAGAGAGCCGGGAAAAAGCCTGTTCTATATCAGGGAAAAGGGGCCATGACGCCGCGTGTCGTGGCAGGAGATCTGAAGATAAAGGACACCGCCGCCGCGGCGCCCAGGCGATCAAGTCCCAGGTTGGGATCAATACGGCCGAGCTCGATGCTGCCAAGCCTGGCAAAAGCGCCGCCGAGTACGCGGTCCGAGCAGGCGCCGCCAAGCACACGAGTGCCTGAGTCGGCCACGCCACCGACGGGGTCACGTCCTGTTGCCACGCCACCACCGACTGCTTCGCCAACTAGGCCAACAACTGGGCACAGTGCTCCACAGGGACCCGGATCACCCGGCAGGAGACTCAAGTTCTCCAAGAGGTAGGCTGCTCTGGATCTTCTGAGACTCTTGTCTGTTGCAGTGGTATTTTGATGTCTGTTTTGTCCTGCAGGAAGCGTGCCGATATCGATCTCAAGGAGACCGCTCCAACCGCTCCTCTTGAAGAGCCCGCCCCAGCCGAGCCGGTGCCTGTGAGCACACCCGCTGAGCCGGTGGCCTGCCTAGTCACGGAGACTGAGACGGTCCCGACCGCAGGGTCGCTGGTGCCGCCCGACCAAGGAGCGGTTGCCGAGGTTGCTGCCCTAGCCCCTAAGCCGACGCCCGCTACCGAGGCCGTTGCCAAAGCCCCCGAGTCGACCCCCGAGGCCGCAGAGGACACCGATGTAGGGGCCGGGACCCCGTCTCCATCATGGTCGTCGTCGTTGTCGTCGCTGCTGCCGGAGATCCTGAACCTTCCTCGGATTGAAGCTCCTCCGCGTAGGCTCCCTCGGACGTTCACCTGGACGGCAACCGATGGAACCGTGAAGAGTTTCAAGCTTGATGAGGCCGCGGCGAGAAGGGAACACGAAAGCTTGCTTCGCGCCGCCATCACCGGGTCCCAAGGAGTTGGGGTATAATTCTTGTGGCAAAGTCACGGTGGTCTTCTTGTTTTGACATCTGACTCCACTCTTGACTTGTTCTTTCCCTGAGCAGAAACTTGTCGATCGCAATGAGGAGATGACCGAGATCCTGGTCGAAATGGCCCCCCACCTCACGGAATTAGAGCAGCTACGGGCGTTGAAGGCTGAGATGGAGGAGCGCCACGCGGGGAGGGAAGCTTGGCTGAAGGACGCCGCCACCTAGCTCAGGGATGAAAATTGGGCCCAAGCCACGAAGATCAGAGGTAAGTCCCCCGAATGCGTCTTCCCGACTAAACTCTTGATGTATTTCTCCAGCTGCGTTGTTCCCGACTGCCCAGTTGCGTCTTGGCCGCAAGGTTGAGTCCATGACTAATCTGTCGTGCAGCCCTCGAAGCCGAGTTAAAGACCGGAACAGAGGGGGAAGCCCAGCTGAAGGAAGCCGAAGAAGCCAAGGGCGAGCTTGAGAAGGTCAAGGCCAACCTGGCAGAGGCCAACGCCAAGCTCGAACGGGAGAAGGCCAAGTTAAAAGAGGCCACCATCAAGCTCGGCGAAGAAAAAGCCGAACTAGAGAAAACCGTAGCCAAGTGGGAGGCCGACTACGAAAGTAAGTCCCCAACCTGACCGTGATCTTAACCAATACATTAGTCATTCCATCTGCAACTGAGCCTAACAAGTTTACTTGCCGGTGGACCCGGATAGACATGAGAGCCAATGTCCAAGCCCAATATCGGTTTTACACAGAGGAGATAAAGAGTCATCAGGGAGTCACGGGAAGCCCTCGTCAGGTCTGTGAAAGGGCTCCTTGACCTCATAGATCCTAGCCCTGTGGGAACCAGTTGCAGCAGGATCTCCCAAGTAGAGGCGCGTCTTGAGGATGTACCGAGTGCCTTGAAGAAGTACTCGGATGAGCATGTCATTGCCGGCGTGGCCCAGACCCTGGCAATGACCAAATCAATCTACCCGAGGGCAGACATTGAAGCCATCGAGGAGGGGTTTGCCGAGGAGACGACGCCCGAGGAGGCGCTGGAGCTGATAGCCCAGGCGAGGCCGATTACCGAGATAATCACCCGAGACCTGGGTCTGTAAGAGTAATATATCATCTAGTCGGTATATGTAAAATTTTGTGGAAAACATGTGTAAATATATGTGCAGTGCCACCAAGCCTTGAATTACTACTCAGTTGTCATTAGCTTTACTCGAATGTGTAGTCTGCGCCGAGTTAGTCTGTTGGAACTTAATAAAATCGTTCACTGTAAGAAAATGCACTCGGGCAAACATGACAGTCGTAGTAAGGCTTCATAACTGGAGTAAGACAGGCTCGTATATTATTGACAAGACACATATAATACATGCAGCCCCCGACTCACTACTCGGTTGATACAAGCGGCGTAGTGAGTCAGAGAAAACTGTACACATGATAAAATATAAAGCTCAGGTATAGAAAGGACGTAGCTGTTCTATATTCCATGAGTTGCTGATGAGGACACTGTCCTCGGTCTTCAGTCGGTAGGCACCTGGCCGTGTGACCTCGGCTATAATGAACGGCCCTTCCCAAAGTGGGGATAATTTGTGCCTGCCTTTGGTGGTTTGTATTTTTCTCAAGACGAGATCCTCGACCAAAAAGGCGTGGCCACGGACATTGCAATTGTGGTAGCAACGCAGGCCTTGAAGATACTTTGCCGACTGGATTGTTGCGATGTCCCTTGCTTCTTCCAGCTGATCTAGCTTGACCAGTCGGGTGTTGTTAGAGACGTCTTCTGAGTAAGCCCGGACTCGCGGAGAGCCGAATTGTAACTCTGTCGGTAGCATAGCCTCGGCACCGTAGACCAGAAAGAATGGGGATTGCCCTGTTGCTCGACTAACCGTGGTTCTGAGAGACTAGAGAACAGATGGGAGTTCTTGTACCCACCAGCCCGCATATGGTTGTAGTCGGTCGAATATCCTGGCCTTGATGCCTTGTAAGACCATACCATTGGCTCGTTCGACCTACCCATTGCTCCGTGGGTGTGCCACAGATGCATAGTACATCTTGATCCCGAAATCTTCATAGAAGTCTTGGAATACGCTGCCCGTGAACTGAGTACCATTGACGGTGATGATGCGGTTAGGAACCCCGAATCTGTATAGTATATTCATGATAAAGTCCTTTGCTCGTGCCGCTGTTATAGTTGCAACGGGTTTTGCCTCAATCCACTTGGTGAATTTATCCACCACGATGAATAGGTGTGTGAACCCTCCTGGCGCTTTCTTGAAAGGCCCGACCATGTTGATCCCCCATACTGCGAATGGCCAAGAAATAGGGATAGTTTGGAGTTCTTGGGCAAGGAGATTTGTTTGTCTTGCATAGAACACGCAACCCTCGCACTTGCGAACAGTTTCTTTTGCGTCTGTTACTGCTGTGGGCCAGAAAAATCCCTGCCGGTAAGCCTTTCCAACTAACGTCCTAGATGCGGCGTGGTTGCCACATATACCTGGGTGGATCGACTGCAGGATCTGCTTGCCTTCCTTGGTGGTGACGCAACGCATTAGGACACCGGATGTGCTTCTTCGGTACAGGTCTTCTCCGACTAGTAGAAAGCTTTTGCTTCGATGCTTGATTGGTTCGGCTTGACTGTGATCGTCTGGGAGTTCGTCGTCCAGGATAAATTTGACAACAGGGGCTCACTAGTCTTGACATATGTGCAGCACCTCGTCTGTAGCCGGGGTAGGTTCACCTCCCGACTGCTCTGGCGCCGGTTTCTTCTTGACTGATGGCTCCATGAGTTGCTCACCAAGATTCCAGTCGGAACCGCTTCTCGCTTGGATCCCATATTTGCCATCTTGTCTACCACGTCATTATATTGGCACAAGACATGTGTTATTTCCAGCCCGTCGAACTTGTTTTCCAGCTTGCGGACCTCCTGACAGTATGCCGCCATGGTATCATCGAGACAAGTCCAGTCTTTCATGACTTGGTTCACCACGAGTTGAGAATCTCCATGCACAACCAGTCGACGTATGACGAGTGATATAGCAATCCGGAGCCCGTGGATAAGTGCCTCGTACTCGGCGACGTTGTGGGAAGCCGGGAAGTGGATTTGTAGGACGTACTTGAGTTTTTCGCTGGTGGGGGATGTTAATACGACTCCAGCCCCAGCGCCGCCGATCCGTAGAGAACCGTCGAAGTACATTGTCCAGTACTCTAGCTTCGCTGTTGATGTAGGCAGTTGAACTTCTGTCCACTCGGCTATGAAGTCGGCTAGAGCTTGTGATTTAATTGCTGTCCGTGGCTGAAAGGTGATATCGAACGCCATCAGCTCGAGAGCCCATTTAGTGATTCGGCCGGTGGCCTCGCGATTATGAAGGACATCCCCGAGTGGGAACGATGTAACCACTATGACTTGATGTGCTTGGAAGTAGTGCACCAGCTTCTGAACAGTGATGAGTAGGCCATATGACAGCTTCTGGACCTGCGGATATCTCGTCTTCGAGTCGGCAAGCACCTCGCTGACAAAGTAAACTAGCCATTGTATTTTCTGGATGTGACCCTGTTCGGATCGCTCGACCACCAGCACTGTGCTGACTACCTGAGTGGTTGCCACCAGATACAGCATTAGCAGTTCTTGGGGTATAGGTGACACCAACACGAGAAGTGATGTGAGAAATTGTTTGAAGTCTTCGAAGGCTTGTTGGGCGTCCGGAGTCCATTGGAAATTGTCCGCCTTTTTGAGTAGCTTGAAAAAGGGCATACCCCGTTCGCCCAGTCGGGAAATACATCGACTGAGTGCCGCCATGCAGCCTGTCAGCTTCTAGACGTCCTTTTGGTTAGCCGGGGGAGCCATGTTCATTATGGCGTTGACTTTCTCCGGGTTTGCCACGATGTGAGATGATGAAGCCGAGTAACTTGCTGGATGGCACTCCGAAGGCGCATTTTTCCGGGTTCAACTTCATCTTGAATCGTCGAAGATTTTGGAAGGTTTCTTCCAGGTCAGCAATGAGGTCTTCTCTGGACTTGGTCTTGATCACCAGTCGTCGACGTAGGCTTCCACGTTGTGCCCGATATAAGTGTGTAGACATCGCTGAATTGCCCATTGATAGGTTGCTCCAGCATTTTTTAGACCGAACGGCATTGTGATGTAGCAGTATGCTCCAAACGGCGTGATGAAAGATGTCTTTAAGCAGTCTTCCTCCCTCAGGCTGATTTGATGGTATCCCGAGTAGCAGTCGAGAAATCTGAGTAGGTCGCACCCGGCCATGGAATCTACCACCTGATCTATCCTGGGAAGACCAAATGGGTCCTTGGGGCATGCCTTGTTGAGATCGATGTAGTCGACGTACATGCGCCATTTACCCTTTTTCTTCCTGACTAGAACTGGGTTTGCCAGCCAATCCGGGTGATAGACCTCTTTGATGAACCCGGCTGTGAGGAGCTTGGTGATCTCCTCCCGGATAGCATCCTTACGGTCTTGAGCGAAGCGCCATAGCCGTTGCTTGACTAGCTTGGCGTCTGTCTTTACATTGAGGACGTGCTCGATCACCTCCCTTGGTACGCCCGGCATGTCAGACGGTTTCCACGCAAATATGTCCTTGTTAGCTTGGAGGAAGGTGATGAGCACGTCTTCCTATTTGGGGTCGAGTCCGCTCCCGACTAGGGCAGTCTTAGAGGGGTCGGAAGGGTCCAAGGGGATCTTCTTCGTGTCAGAGTCCGCTGAAATTCCCGACTTCGCCGCCTTTTTTGCCGGAACTTGATCTTTCTTGACTTCAGTTGTGGTGGCTTGCCAAATGCTGTTGCGCCCGACTGCCGCCTCTTGTGATTGAGCGAATTCGCAGCTCTCCTTGTCACAGGTGAAGGCTTGCTTGACGTCGCTGCGGAGGGAGAGGACTCCTGCTGGCACAAGCATCTTGAGCACCATATATGTATAGTGCAGTATCGCCATGAATTTGGCGAGTGCTGGTCGTCCGAGTATCGCGTGGTACGCGGTCTCGAAGTCGGTGACCACGAAGCAGATTTTTTCCGTGCGGAAGTTATCCCGCGTGGCGAAAGTTACTGGCAATGTGATCTGCCCGAGTGGAGTTGATGACAGGCTGGGAATTATCCCGTGGAAGGGCGTAGTGCTCGACCGTAATTCTGAACGAGGAATCCTCATCTCGTCCAAAGTCTTGGTGAATAAGATGTTGAGCGCGCTGCCTCCGTCGACTGACGACCGGGTCCAAGACGAGTGGATAACGCCCTGGGTGTGAAACCCGATCTGGGTGATTTGCGCGGTTGAAGGTTATGGCCATCTCTGACTAGCGCAGGTATTGGGGGGCGTCCACCGTAGAGACCGTGTTGATGTCGCGAGCTGATAGCTTCTGTTTTCTCTTGGACTCGTATGCGAGCGGCCCAGGGAAGATGTGGTTAAGCTCGGCCTGTGGATCTTGGAAATCATCAGCCGGGCTTGAGTCTGGCTTGTCTTTGTCTTTGTCAGCGCCAGACGATGAAGCTTGCTCGGAGGCAAACTTTTTGAGCATGTAGCAATCTTTGGCCGCGTGCTTGCCCTTGGGGAGGAAGGGGCATGGCCCACTCATGACTTTCTGGTAGTCGTTCCGCTGGGGCCGCGACCGAGTGCGCTCCATGTTAGCCACCTTGTTGTCCGACTTCCACTTGCGGCTACCAGACTTGCTTTGAGATGGTTCGTTGTCGGCTTTTGCCTTCTGATCTTTTTGTCGGGGCTCCTTCTTCTCGTCGAAGGCCTCGGCTACTGCTTTAGCTGAGTCGGCGTATTTGTTATCCATGTCAAAGAGGGCCCGGACTGTGGATGGTGGCTTCCGAGTTAACTTCACGATGAACGGGGCGTCCTTTACTCCCTTGTGGAAGGCGACGATGATAGCCTCATCGTTGATGGTTGGAATTTGGTTGCACTTCTCAAAAAACCTCTTGATGAATTCGCGCAGAGACTCGTTCTTCTTTTGGTGCAGCTGATAAAGATCGTGCTCTGAAGATGGCCTCTCATAGGTCCCCTGGAAGTTAGCGATGAACCGCTTCCTGAGTTGTCCCCAGGAACCGATCGACTGTCTTGGGAGGCCTGACAACCATGTCCTCGCCGAGTCAGCCAGAGCGACTGGGAGGTAGTTAGCCATGGCTTTACTGTCACCTCCGGCTACGTGAACCGCCAGGGTGTATACGGTGAGCCAGGACTCGGGGTTGGTTTTGCCGTCGTATTTCTCAATCCCCGTAGGCTTGAAGCCCGACGGCCAGTCAACCTCCTGGAGCTCCCGTGTGAAAGTGGGAATGCCTTCGTTTTCGTCAGGGCTCCGGCTCCGTCTGGGGCGGCGTAACCGCTCGTGGTGGAGACCGAAGTGTTCGTTTTCATCCTCCATTTGGCGACGTTCATCTTCTTCGCGTTCTTCGCGCTGGCCGTTTATGGTATGGTGAAGGTTGCATTGTAGTCGGACTCGGAGGTCTTGATTGGGTCGGCGGTCGAACTGGTGGCACCGCCGGTTGTTGTTGGTGCCGCCGAGTGAGGTTTGTTGGGACTCCTCGCGTGGCCGACTAGAGACGGCTGCCCGGCGTAGAGTGGACGCAGATGATCCTGCCGCTGGAGAACCCGACCGATTGGTCGTTATAACTATGTCCCCCGACTGCTGTTGCTGCTGACAGGCGGCAGCTGTGATCATCGCCTTGATCTTGGCGATAGTCGGGGTGGCTTGCTGGTCAGGGCCGAGCTGGAGTGTGTCCAGCAGGTTTGCGGCGGCCACGACGTTCTGTTGTGGCGTGACGAAGACGTCGTGGTCGCCGACTTTGGTATGGAGGATCTGCTGCTGGGCGACTCGCCCAGCCTGTCGCAGCCCGTCATTGCGAGCCTCGCGGTTGGCTTCCTCCTGTTGTCTTAATCGGCGGTCCTCCTCTTGTTGTTCCTCTTGCGCTCGGTGAATCTCTTGTGGGGGCGTTGATGCCATGAAGATTTCACGGGGGATGAGGTGACCCGCTAAACTGGTGTCCGAACCAGAGTTCGAACTAGTGTCCGACTGGGAGTCGGATCTGCGTAGTTAAGCGGAGTAAGAATTGCCCCGATTATCCTAGATCCAATCTGAAACGGCGCAGGGCCGTGTCCAAACTGAAGCGCGGGAGATTGGGAGTGTCGCACGGGATGCGATCGTGTGATGTTGCCGAATCCGAGTGGGAAATTGAGAATCTCCCTCCTTCCTTGCCCGACTCGAGTCGACTCTAGGCCTAACTCAGGCCGAATGTCGGTGGAGAGAGTTGTCCCGTGGCTCGGCAACATAGAGAGTTGGTGTTGTGGCTTGATGATGATTGTCGCTGCATCTGGTGGGCCGACTGGCGCGGAGTCGGCTGGTTCCTCGGCCGGTTGGATTGGATCTGCTTCGGCCAAGGTCAGATTGCTGATCTGGTCGGCGATGAAGTCGAGGCTTCCGAAAGAAATTACGTCTCCGGGGGAGAACTTGTCGCCGTCGACTCCTCTTGTTGGATCCATCGAGATCTTGGATGTAGATTGCGCCGAGATCCCTACCTGGCACGCCAACTGTTGATGTTTTACACCAGCAATAATAACACGGGGCTACTTGGCGATGGGAAATCTAATGGATTACAGAGGAACACAAAGAGATTTTATACCGGTTCAGGCCCTCGATGTGAGGCAATACCCTACGTCCAATTGTGGTGTTATTCCTCTGATGGGTTGTGTTGATCAATCATCTTCCGTGCCCTCATGGGGCGCCCTACCTCCCTTTATATACTAGGGGACAGGGGTACATGATAAGGATCTCAGCCGGATACGGCCAAGGGATTTCCTACTTAGAGATAGAAACTTATCCGACTAAGACTGCTATTCCTTATCGTACAAGGTAAAGTCTGCCGGGTGCTATCTTATCTCTAATTACATGATTCGGCCCATCCTCTATCCGAGTGGCCCATATGTAGGTGATGAGGTACCCGGAGTCCATGGCCTCCACAAAAATAATTGAGAAAATTAACGATAATGCATATAAACTTGAGTTGCCTCCTGAGTTTGGGGTTAGTCCCACCTTTAACATTTCAGATTTGAAACCATACTTGGGAGAAGAAGATGAGCTTGAGTCGAGGACAACTCTATTTCAAGAGGGGGAGGATGATGAGGACATCACTCCTTTGGATACTTACAACAATCCTCAAGTTGTTATGCAAGGGCCAATTACTAGAGCTCGGGCACGACAATTGAATCTCCAAGTGAACTCGTTTCTAAGTTCTTTTGGTAACTTTGAGAATAGATTGCTACCTAATGATTTAATTATGATTAGGAACCTTGGAGAGGACTAGGAAGCATTTGGAGAGAGACTAGGAGCCGGACAAGGCCAACAAAGTCGTTCAAGTCATGTTGGAGGCCCAATTCATATCGAGCTCGAGTCCATCTCGGATTTCAGGAGCAGTCCACACTAAAATCATCGCCCAGATTGCATATGAACTCTGTTTCAATATTCTACATATGTACGGAAAGCTAAGGAGATAAGCTTTCCAATGGATTTGGTCCCATGTGAAAATTCCTTACGAGTCAAAATATATCATTGAAACAATAGGGCGAATAGAATTTGCTAGGGTGCTGCATCACCGTCTTTTGGGCCGTTGAGCCTTGTATCGTGTCAGAGTCCATTAGGGATGCCTCCAGGGGTCCTTGGCCAACCCTAGACCCTATATATTTAGTAGAAGTTGTTGAGCTAGGGTTGGGTTTTGCTTAGATTATTCTGCCATTGCAGTTTCACCATCTAGATCGGTTTGTGGAACCCCAACTTCGTGTGCTAAACATTCATTTGCAATTCAGGTTGTGTTTTCTTTGTTCATGCAAATTTCTTCGATTGTTTGTAGGAGCAAAACCTTCATGGTTAGGTTGACTGCGTGAGAGCGTGGCTGATAACGACAAGACGCGTGGGTGTAGCGAGTGCGAGGTGACGATCTACTAATCAGAAGCCTCAAAACGTGAACATCCACATGTCACCAAATCGAACCTATTGGAAGGTCGGGCACCTAGTCTCACATCAATTGAGACCGAAGGCATAAGAAAATCGAAGCGTTGGGAACAGCGAGCACAAGTGAACAGTGGAGATCGCTTTTCTCAGCAAGAGGACAAGAATGGCGTCAGGGGGGCCAGCCAAGTCTATAGACGAGGCCACCCAACGACAGCCAATCATGGTATGCCACGTGGCACCTTGGGAGGCGAACCACCGCTAGCGCAGAGCAGCCAATAGCAAGACGACACATGGCATGGAGTAAGTGGGCCACACGGCACCTCGGAAGGTGAACCACTGCGTCAATGCATCGGCCGACATGTGGTGCCTCGGGAGGCGAACCACCTTGTTGCCGCCGTGACAGACGCGTGGCATCACAAGGGGCAACAGCCACGAGGCTACACAAACCGCCACGTAGTGACAAGTGTCATGGTCCGTGGGAACTGTCCTTGTCTCCCCGCACAGTCGAAGGGCCATAGCGAAGCGTGTCGAACCAAAACCAAAGGTCTTGAGCTATACTCGGCCAAAGTAGGGACGGCGACCGGCCTGCAGGGCGAGAGACGGTATCCACAAGCTCGGCCAAGTCGCAGCTCACCCTTGCATGTGAGGGGCTTGTCGGAGACAGCCGCAACCCCTTTTGGACCGTCCCCCTTTCGGAGGGCTCAAGACCAAAGCCATGCGAAGTCCCTTTGGTGGCCCAAGACCGTGTAATGCCCAAAAATTCATACCTAGAATTCTGAACATTTCTGTGTATTAAATCCCTATCCAGGAAAGCCAGGGTACACAATACCAAATTACCATACAGAGTGTGTCTTACAAACAGAATAAAATGGTCTTACATAAATGCAGCGGTAAAAACAAATAAAGTCTATAAACAACTAGCCAAGCGAAAGCTTCCATTCCACAGGCATCTTGACGGTGGAGACAGCCTAATCCTCTTGCTGATCCTCATCAGACAAGTACTCCACCACTAAGAGGGGGAAAGAAGCAAGGCTGAGTACCACCCACAGTACTCAACAAATCAAACCCACAAATATGCACAATGCACGGGAGACAAAGATAGGCTAGAGGTATATTTGTGTAAAAGTAGTCGCCAACAGTAGTAGTTCGCAAACAATGAAAAGGTTGATTAATCGAACAATATTAATCCTCCACTGATTAACGTTACACCACATTAACCAGGCCCAACCATCCATCTGAACTATACCAGTTCCATTAAGTCAAGTTAATTAAGTAAGGGTGAGACTAATCACGGTGAGTCTTGACCAATTGCCCATATCCGCGGGCGTGGCTATTCGAATAAATTTACTCTGATCAGAGGTGTACAACTGTACCCACAAGATACAGCCCCACACACGTCCCCATGTGCCAGCATATCACCACGATACCCCGTGAGAGGCTGTGACAGGAACGTTCATGCAACCTCTCCCCAACCATCCACACCACGCTGAGGTTGCAACTACCGCCAAGATACCCCACATTGGCCAGGCTACCCCCCTTGCACCACAATGGATCTGAAAGCCGATCAACCCTACCCTGGGCCGACCCAACTCCATCACGCCCATCCTCACCAACGATGCCTAGGAGAGGGAGAAGAAATGCTACAAGTCCAGCGGTTGCCCATGCTGGCTTGTGGAATGTACAAGTATTTGCCCAAGGGGTTCCCACGAACCGGTCCTTAATTGCCATAGGTGCGACCAACAAAACCATGCACCCATAGCTCACCATTTAGGTCAAATTTTAGTAATTTAAAATCAACATATCCAAAGTTCCATTTCCCGACATTGAGTCGAACCATACATGTAAATTAAAGTGTTCAAATCCCCATGTGAGCTAAAGGTTTCTAAGCAGGACTAAGCATTCTAACAATGGCCTCTAGTCATATTATCACCTAGCTACAAAGGTGCACAGGTGGAATAAAGTCAGAGCAAGGAGAATTGCATTTATATAGGTCACCCTTCCCACACGAAATGATGAAATAATGCATTTTTATTAATTTAAAACAAATAGTTTGCAATAAATGGGTACAAAATGATCGAGGAAACGATGCGATTTGCCCTACTCCGGCTCGGCGAATTCGGAAACGACTTTGTAGTAAACTAGAGGGTCGACTGCGTCGGATTCTATAGCAAACAAAGCACAAACAATTAAAAAAGTATATGTGGACATAGAAACAGGGGTTGAAAGTATTTTTAATGGATACTTGGCATTTTTCTAGATTTAATGAAATTTGAATGGAATTAATCAGAGCTCGTATGAATTAGTTATGAATTTTAAAAGTTTTACTTTGATTTTCCAATGCAAAAACAATTTCTAAACGATTTATTGCACATTAACAAGGATTTAATACGTCAGCGGACCATGGGGAACTGGCACCGATAGGCGAGGCCCACGGTTCAGTGGCGCGAGAGGACGGCGCACGGTGGACTCGGTCCATGCACGCGGGAGCGGCACGAGCGAGCAGGAACGGCCCCCATCTGCCGAGGCAGATCGGATGGCTCCGATTGAGCCGAGGCCGATCCCCACTGGCGCGCGTGGCCCACGACCATCCGGCGAGGCAGAGAGTAGCGGCGAGTGGCGGAGGAGGTGAGGAAGATGGTGGAGTGCTCACCGAGGTGCGGCGACGGACGGAGAGTGGCGAATGGCAGTGAGCAAAGACGATCGGTGGCAACGAGGTTTGGGATGTCGACAGCGTTAGCATTCCGGTGGCTCGAAGCGACGATGGAGATGCAAACTGTCAATGTTTTACACCGGCAATATGAATATAGGGCTACTCGGCGAGGGAAAACTCGGTGGGTTGCAAAGCAACACAAGGAGATTTTATACTGGTTCAGGCCCTCGATGTAAGGTAATACCCTATGTCTAGTTGTGGTGGTATTCTTTTGAGGATGTGTGTCGATCAATGATCTCGTGCCCTCAGGGGGCGCCCTGCCTCCCCTTATATACTGGGGGATAGGGGTACAAGGTAGGAGTCCCAGCCGTATACGGCCAAGGAATTTCCTTCTTAGAGATACATCCTACCCGACTAAGACTGTATATTCCTTTCTGTACAAGGCAAAGTCTACTGGGTGCTATTATATCTCTAATTACAAGTCTCGGCCCATCCTCTATCCGAGTAGCCTGTATGCTTGTGATGAGGTACCTGGGGCCCATGGCCTCCATAGTAGCCTCTAAGACCTTCATAGTTGAGTCACAGCTGATGCTGAGCGCTCATCCTCCACGGTGAAGATTGCCCAAGTGCATTGCTCCCGAGTACTCTTTGTCTGAGTGCTTTTTCTTCCCGAGTCCTGCTTCATGTTAGCTGGCAGCGAGGCTATGAAGGGCTTCATCTTGAGGTATGAATAGTGTGCGCCGAATAGGCGCACCTATTAGGTGTAGCCTCCGACTTTGTGCTTAATTGTGAAGACAATTAAACATAAAGTCAAAGATCTTTAACCTGGAAGTCTTTCCCGAGTAGTATACTACTGGTATATGAGACTCTTCGGTATTATATCAACCGGAATATGGTATATGAGACTCTTCGGTATCATATCAACCAGAATATGATTTATAGTCTTGCCGAGTAGCATGCCACTTGTATATGGGACTCTTCAACTTCATGTCAACTAGAAAAAGGAGATTTATAGTCTTTCCTGAGTGGCGTCCCACTCAAAAGTTAGACTCCTTAGTGTCATGTCAGCTGGAAAAGATACTTATAGTCTCTCTTAAGTAGTGCACTACTCGGAAGTTAGACTCTTTAGCGTCATGTCAGCTGGAATAATGTTGCTCATGGCAACTGTTGGCCAAGCATGTAGGCCGAGTACCACTTTATGAAAATAAAGCCACTGCGTGGTCAGGTGTACTTGAGAGATACCTGCATCCCCAATGTTGATGAAGACCAGCTTGTGATCCTTATAAGGATTTATCCTCAATACCTGGTGGATAAAGCAGATACCCAAACACATGTGTTTAGCAATTAGGCCTTCATGAAGCATATCTGTTTACCTCATCGGTTCCTGTTGGTAGCACCTATATCGCAATTTTAACGCAGCCAGCGAATGACCCATGTTGAGCGTGCTACTGTAGAAACTCATATCTTGGTGGCCTAGTGCTGACTGTAGAAGCCCAAGCCCATGAGTCGACACAGGCTCTATAAAGGCTAGGGGAGAGAGAAAAGATTCCTCTATCTTCCCCAAGCGACCAATCGTTTCGTCTTCCCAGCTCCGCGCCGAAATTTTGCCTCCCGCTCCACTAGGGTTCACCATTGCTTGCTCCTCCGCATTGAAGCTTGAGCGATTCTGCTTTCCTTTGTCCAATCCAAGCCCCTGACCACATTTCCCCTAAATTTCTTGTCCCCCTAGCCATGCCGAAGGTTCCAGATTTCGTTGGGGCGTCGGATGAAGGGTGGCCCACTTCAGATTGCAGCCGGTCGAAGCTGGAAAGGTTGGAGAAGTCGCTGCGGCTGTAAAGCCATGACATTATCCGCTGGCGCCCGGCTGAGGGTGAGTCGGTTCCAAATCCCCAAGCCGGCGAGACTGTTGTTTTTGCCTCTTTCTTTGACCGGGGTTTGTTTCTTCCCTCTTCTGAGTTCCTCCGCCGTCTTCTTAACTTTTATGGATTGGAGTTGGTGAATCTAAATCCCAACTCGATCCTGCAAATCTCTATCTTCGTGACTCTTTGTGAGTGCTACTTGGGTGTAGAACCCCACTTCAATTTCTTTAGGCACTTATTCCACATCAAGCCCCAACCCTCCAAAAATAAGGTTCAGGTGATTTGGGGGCTGGCCTTTAGTTGAGAAGTGAGATGAAGAAAATATATATCAGTCTTCCTTTGAAGTCCTCCTTGAAAGGTTGGCACAAGGAGTGGTTTTACTGTTCCAATCTGACATCCTCCTTGCCTGCATTCACCAGAAAGCCCCCGACGATCTCGCCCAATTGGTCATCGGATCCAACCTTCGAAGAGATGGGCCAGGTGCATCAGTTGCTAGCCAAATTGGAGAAGTTTAAGGAAGCCGGCCTGACCGGCCCCTGGGTGGCCAAGCGTTTCCTGACCCGACGCATCCAGCCACTGAAGTTGAGGAACGAGTTCTGCTGGGATTATCAAGGGAAAAACGCCCCCGACCGAGAAAGCCGAGAGGTGGCCGGCCAGCAAGAAGTGACTAAAACATCGTTCACTTATTTCTGCAATGGGGTGATCGAAACCGAGGACGCAGAGCGCTGCATCGCGGCTTATAACCGAAACCGGCATCGTCCCGAGGTAACCTCTGCTTTTAGACATGTATCCATAATTGCCCAGCATTGTGTGATGTATATTGTTGAATTGTTTGCAGTGGTGCAAGGAGTTTGATGATGACTCCCGTCCGTTGTCAACCGCGAGATCGAAGAAGAGGCCAAGAAGTCCTTCTACTGCCTAGCCTGACTCCAAGAGAGCGGGGAAGAAACCCATTGTAGATCGGGGCAAGGAGAAGGTTGTGAAGCCAAGCACCGCTGCCGGGAGTCTGAAGATAAAGGACACTACCGGCATAGCACCTAGGCCATTGAGTCCCAGACTGGGACCCGTGCAGTCGAGCCCCACGTCGTCGAGCCCAACTAGAGTGCTGCCGAGTACGAGGTTGACTACAGCGCCGCCGAGTACCCGAGCGCCCTAGCTGGCCACACCGCGAACGGGGCCAACCAGGACTAAATGCCACCGCCGACTGCCGCGTCCTCTGGCCCGACAGCCAGCAGCCCTCCAGTGCTGCCCTCTGGATCTCCCGGACAGAAGCTCAAGTTCTCCAAGAGGTAGGTCGTTCTAGGTCTTCTGAAAATCATGTTTATGATTGTGACGTCTTGATATTGGATTCGTTGTGCAGGAGGCAGGCCGACATTGATCTCAAGGAGACCACGCCGGCCACCCCCGTTGTCAATCCTGCCCCAGCCGAGTCGGCGCCAACGAGCACACCTGCTGAGCCGGCGGCGGTCCCAGTTGCAGAAACTGGGACGGCCCCGAGTGCAGGGCCGCCAACACTGGTCGACCAAGGGATGGTTGCCGGAGCCACTGCTCCAGCCCCTGAGCCGACGCCTATCGTCGAAGCCGTCGCGGCAGCTCCTGAGCCAGCGCCTGTTGTTAAAGCCACGGCTGCAACTCCTGAGCCAACCCCCGAGGCCCCGGAGGCCGCCGAGTTGGGGGCCAGGAGTCCATCACCATCCTGGTCATCGTCGTCGCTGTCTCCTCCTTCGGATAAACTGGACCTCCCCAGGCTCGAAGCTCCTCCTCGTAAGTTCCCGCGGACGTTCCAGTGGACGGCACCCGATGGAACCGCAAGGAGTTATAAGCATGATGAGGTTGCGGCGGAAAGAGAGCGCGAAAGTTTGCTGCGCGCTACACTCGCCGCGTCCCAGGGGATCCGGGTATGACCTTCATCGTATTGTAGTCTTGGTTATCTTGCTCATATGAGTAATCTGACGACTGACTCTATTTTGCTCTAGTTTTCCCCGAGTAGAAACTTGTTGATCGCTCGGAGAAGATGAGCGAAGTCTTGATTCGGGTTGCCCCCCATCTCCAAGAGTTGGACCAGCTCTGGGCCTTGAAGGCCGAAGTAGAAAGGCGCAGCCAGGAGAGGGAGTCTTGGCTGAGGGACGCCGTTACTCAGCTCAGGGCTGAAAATTGGGACCAAGCCAAGAAGATAAGAGGTAAGCCTCCAGGATGTATCTTTCTGACCAGATCCTTAGTATATTTCTCCAGCTGTGTTGTTCCTGACTGCCCAGTTGTGTCTTGACTGCAACGTTGAGTTCTTGACTAATCTGTCGTGCAGCCCTCAAAGCCGAGTTAAAGACCCGAACAGAGGGAGAAATCCAGCTGAAGGAGGCCAAGAAATCTAGGGTCGAGCTTGAAAAGGACAAGGCCGACCTGACAAAGGCCAAGACCGAGCTTGAGCAAGAGAAGGCTGAGTTGAAAGAGGCCAATACCAAGCTCGAGAAGGAAAAAGTTGAACTGGAGACGATCAAAGCTAGGTGGGAGGCCGACTACAACAGTAAGTCTCCCTTTTGACACTGATCTTAACCAATCCATTAATCACTCCATCTGCAGCTTTACCTAACAAGTTTACTTGTCGATGAACCCGGGTAGCTGCTAGAGCCAATTCCCAAGCCCAATTTCAGGCTTACGCAGAGGAGATAAGGGTCGTCAAGGAGTCACGGGAGGCCCTCCCCGTATCCGTGAGAGGGCTCCTTGACATCATGGATCCTCGCCCCGTGGGAACCAGCTGCAGCTCGATCGCCCAAGTGGAGGCGCGCCTTGAGGATGCACCGAGTGCCCTAAAGAGGTACCCGAATGAGCATGTTATTACCAGTGTGGCTCGAACCCTGGATATGACCAAGTCCATCTACCCAAGGGCAGATGTTGAAGCCATCGGGGAGGGGTTTGCCGAGGAGACAACTCCTGAGGAGGCGCTGGAGCTGATAGCCAAGGTGAGGCCGACTGCAAAGATTATCACCCGAGACCTGGGTCTGTAAAAACAGTACATCATGCAGTCGGTGTATTGTGGACTTTTATAAAGACATGTGTAAATATATGTGCAATGCCGCCAAGCTTTAAACTATTACTTAGTTGTCATTAGCTTTACTCGATTATATGGTCTGCACCGAGTTAGTCTATAGGAACTTAATAAAATCGTTCACCCCAGAAAGCTATACTTGGGCAAACATAACAAAGTCATAGTGAAGCTTCGTAACTTAAGAAAAATAGGCTCGTATATTATTGACAAAGCACATAAGATACATGCAGCCCCCGACTCACTACTCGGTTGAAGCAAGCGGCATAGTGAGTCAGAGAGGAACTGTACACATGGGAAAAAAAATATAAAACTCAGGTATAGAAAGGACGTAGCTGTTCTATGTTCCATGAGTTGCTGATGAGGGCACCATCTTCAGTCTTCAGTCGGTAGGCGCCTGGCCGAGTAACCTCAGCAATAATGAACGGCCCTTCCCAGATTGGGGATAGTTTATGCCTGTCTTTGGTGGTTTGTATTTTTCTCAGGACGAGATCTCCGACCAAAAAGGCGTCGCCACGGATATTGCGATTGTGATAATGACGCAGGCCTTGAAGATACCTTGCCGACTAGATTGTTGTGATATCCCTCGCTTCTTCCAACTGATCTAGTTCGACCAATCGGGTATTGTTGGAAATGTCTTCTGAGTAAGCCCGGACTCGCGGAGAGCCGAACTCTAACTCGGTTGGTAGCATAGCCTCAGCACCATAGACCAGAAAGAAAGGGGATTGCCCTGTTGCCCGATTAACCGTGGTTCTGAGAAACTAGAGAACAGATGGGAGTTCTTGTACCCACCGGCCCGCGTATGGTTGTAGTCGGTCGAATATCCTAGCCTTGATACCTTGTAAGACCATACCGCTAGCTCATTCAACCTACCCATTGCTCCACAGGTGTGCCATAGACGCATAGCAGATCTTGATGCCGAAGTCGTCACGAAAATCTTGAAAAACGCTGCCCGTGAACTGAGTACTGTTGTCGATGATTATGCGGTTGGGGACCCCGAATCGGTAGAGTATACTCATGATGAAGTCCATGGCTCGTGCTGCTGTTATGGTTGCAACGGGTTTGGCCTCAATCCACTTGGTGAATTTATCCACTGCGACGAACAAGTGTGTGAACTTTCCTGGCACTCTCTTGAAAGGCCCGACCATGTCAAGCCCCCATATTGCAAAGGGCCAAGAGATTGGGATTGTTTGGAGTTCCTGGGCTGGGAGATTGGTTTGTCTTGCGTAGAACTGGCAACCCTCGCATGTGTGAACAATGTCTTTGGCATCTGTTACTGCTGTTGGCTAGAAAAATCCCTGCCGGTAAGCCTTTCTGACTAACGTCTTGGATGCGGCATAGTTGCCACATACGCCCGAGTGGATCGACTGCAGAATCTGCTTGCCCTCCTCGGTGGTGATGCAACGCATGAGGACACCGGATGCACTTCTTCGGTACAGGTCTTCTCCGATGATTAAGAAACTCTTGCTTCGATGTTTAATTTGTTCAGCTTCACTGCGATCTTCTGGGAGTTCATCATCCAAGAGGAATTTGAGAACAGGAGTCCGCCAATCTTGACATATGTGCAGCACCTCGCCTGTTGCCGGGGTAGGTTCACCTCCCAACTGCTCTGGCGCTGGTTTTTCTTGACTGACGGCTCCATGAGTTGCTCAACAAAGATCCCTGTCAAGACCGCCTCTCGCTTGGATCCCATGTTTGCCAGCTCGTCTGCAGCGTCATTGTATTGTCGTAGGACATGTGTTATCTCCAGCCCGTCAAACTTGTTCTCCATCTTGCGGACCTCCTGACAGTATGCCGCCATGGTATCATCGAGACATGTCCAGTCCTTCATGACTTGGTTTACCATGAGTTGAGAATCTCCACGCACGACCGGTCGACGTATGCCGAGTGATATAGCAATGTGGAGCCCGTGGATGAGTGCCTCATACTCGGCGACGTTGTGGGAAGCCGGGAAGTGGATTTGTAGGACATACTTGAGTTTTTCGCTGGTGGGGACATCAGTATGACGCCAGCCCCGGCGCCGCCGATCTGTAGAGAACCATCAAAGTACATTGTCCAGTATTCTAGCTTCGCTGTTGATGTAGTCATTTGAACTTCTGTCCACTTGGCCACAAAGTCAGCAAGAGCTTGTGATTTGATTGCTGTCCATGGCTAAAAGGTGATGTCAAACACCATCAACTCGAGCGCCCATTTAGCGATTCGGCCGGTGGCCTCGCGGTTATGCAGGACGTCCCCGAGTGGAAACTATGTGACCACCGTGACTTGATGTGCTTGGAAGTAGTGCACCAGCTTCCGGACAGTGATGAGTAGGCCATAGAGCAGCTTTTGGGCCTACGGATATCTCATCTTCGAGTCGGCAAGCACCTCGCTGACAAAGTAGACTGGCCGTCGGACTTTTTGGATGTGACCCTGTTCGGATCGCTCGACCACCATCACCGTGCTGACCACATGAGAAGTTGCCGCTAGATATAGCATTAGCGGTTCTTGGGGCATTGGTGACGCCAACACGGGGGGTGATGTGAGAAATTGCTTGAAGTCTTCGAAGGCTTGCTAGGCTTTGGGAGTCCATTGGAAATTGTCTGCTTTCTTCAATAGCTTGAAAAAGGGCATACCCCATTCGCCCAGTCGGGAAATAAACCAGCTGAGTGCCGCCATGCAGCCTATCAGCTTCTGGACGTCCTTCTGGTTAGTCAGGGGAGCCATGTTCATTACTGCATTGACTTTCTCCGGGTTGGCCTCGATGCCGCGATGCGAGACGATGAAGCCGAGTAGCTTGCCGGATGGCACACCGAAGGCGCACTTTTCTGGGTTGAACTTCATTTTGAATCTTCGAAGATTTTGGAAGGTTTCTTCCAGGTCAGCGATGAGATCTTCTTTGGACTTGGTCTTGATCACCATGTCATCGACGTAGGCCTCCACGTTGCGCCCGATCTGAGTGTGTAGACAACGCTAAAGTGCCCGTTGATACGTTGCTCCGGTTTTTTCAAACCGAACGGCATAATGATGTAGCAGTACGCTCCAAACGGCGTGATAAAAGACGTCTTGAGGTAGTCCTCCTACTTCAGGCTGGTTTGGTGGTATCCCGAGTAGCAGTCGAGAAAACTGAGAAGGTCGCACCCTGCAGTTGAATCCACCACCTGATCTATTCTGGGTAGACCAAATGGGTCTTTGGGGCACACCTTGTTGAGATCGGTGTAGTCGACGCACATGCGCCATTTACCATTTTTCTTCTGGACCAAAACTGGGTTTGCCAGCCAATCCGGGTGATAGACCTCTTTGATGAACCCGGCTGCAAGAAGCTTGGTTATCTCCCCTCGAATAGCATCTTTACGGTCTTGAGCGAAGCGCCGCAGCCGTTGCTTGACTAGCTTGGTGTCTATCTTCACATTGAGGGCATGCTCGATCACCTCCCTTGGTATGCCTGGCATGTCGGACGGTTTTCACGTGAAGATATCCTTGTTGGTTTGGACGAAGGTGACGAGCGCGTCTTCCTATTTGGGGTCGAGTCCAGTCCCGACTAGAGCAGTCTTGGAGGGGTCCGAAGGGTCCAAGGGGATCTTCTTCGTGTCAGAGTCCACTGAAATTCCCGACTTCGCTGCTTTTTTGGTCAAAACTGGGTCTTTCTCAACTTCGGTTGTGACGGCTTGCCGAATGCTGTTGTGCCCGACTGCCGCCTCTTGTGATTGAGCCAATTCTCAACTCTCCTTGTCGCAGGTGAAGACCTACTTGACGTCGCTGCGGAGGGAGAGGACTCCTGCTGGCCCTGGCATCTTGAGCATCATATATGTACAGTGCGGTACCACCATGAATTTGGCGAGCACCGGTCGTCCGAGTATCGCGTGGTACGCAGTCTCGAAGTCAGGGACCACGAAGCAGATGTTTTCTATGCGGATGTTGTTGTAACATACCAGGATTTCTCCTAGGAGAATTTAGCAGCAAAATCAAGTTTTCGATTTTCAAAAAAAAACTTGATTAAAAAGGTTCACAAAATGACTTAGGTTTTCTTCCAAGTTAGGAACAAAATTATAAAAGTTTAACCTAGGAAAATAATAAGATAGAAGTGATTGTTTGTTCGTTTCCATAATAGAATGCATAAACATTTCCATAGCCTAAATAGTTTCTAAGGACGATAGGTTTAATATAAAATCATGAGAAAGTTTCTATAATCGGTATACAACACAACTTATCTACTGTAAATTTTCCTTGGTTTTATCACTTCAGTAAGTACTTCAATAAAATCCCCCAAATCAGCTAGACTAGGGAGCTAGCTAAAAATGAATGGGTATATTTCTAAAATTCACCAAATAAAAATGAAGACTAATCAAGCAGTGCCCTTCTACCAGAGTATGAGTCAACATGAAACTTTCAACCAGAAATTTTGGTTTAATTTATCTCCCAAAGGAACCATATAAAATGACAGGAGAAAAGGTCTAGGGAATTAATTTAGACTGCAGGAAAAACTGGGTCACTATCCTTATTTTGCAAATTCACCAAAGATAAACCAGATCACCTCTAGCTATGAAATTCGGTCAGCAGGTTAATCACATCCTCCTCTATCTCCAATATTTTTTACCAAATTTTATCAATTCAATAAGTATCTCAAACAAATATTTTTGATTCAGCAAAACAGAGAACTTTTTCTCTTGCAGACAACCAATTTGATATTTTTTCAAAAATAAATTCACCACTCACCTTCTTACCAAAATTTGCCAGAAATTGGGTCATGTCGTGAACTATTTACAGTAAACATTTCAAAGCTTCTTTCACAAAGCTTGTACATGAAACAATAGGCCCAAGCTCACTGACTCAGACTAGTGCACAGCAGAAACTGAAATTTGGCCGAACTTTGCCATTTTCTCCGGAGAAATCTACAAGTCCCACAACTTTGAAATTTGGCACAGAGCTAGCCAATACTACCTATTGCCTGCAGTAATTTTCCCATGATTTTACCCGCACTGTAGACCAGTCAAACAGCTAGATCAAAGTAACCTCCAACCACTTCATTTACACTTGGAAGCTGGAAGCTTGTTCTCTGTTTTGTCACTACCATGTGGACCCCACGGATCCCTGGCCCACCTGTAAGCCTCAGCATTCCTTCAGACAGTGTGTTTCACCAAGAAATCCACCCACACCTCTCTCCTCTCTATAGGTTTTCACTACTTGGACCCACTAGTCATGGACTAAACCTAGCCAAAAATGTGTAGAACAATGTTGCCTTACATGTGGGACCCACCTTGACCACTGTGCAAATAGATACACCTTAGTAGGCCCCAGCAAACGTGTCAGCATCTCCTTCCTCTCCCTCCCTCAGTATACAAAGCAGCCCTGGACAACACAGCCCATGGAAACCTTGGCCATTTCGCCTCAAACTCCGCCAGTAGAACCTTCTTCTCATCCTCTCCACATTCCCACCAAGAAAACTCATGGAATCCCCAAGGATCACCGCCGGCAACCTCATCCTCCCTGTTGCCGATAGTGTTCGACCGAGCTCGAGCTAACTCCGATGAGCTCCATCCTTTCTAAACCTTAGGAACATGATCTACAACTCCTAACCTTTCCATTTCCGTACTTGGCGTCCCTAGGTTCGCCAGCCGAAGTCGCCGTGCCACCGCCATCCCTGCTCTCTACTCTGCAGAACCGCCGCCATGAGGTCGTCATCGTTCTGGCCGATCTAGGACACCGCTAGCCTAGCCATTTCGCCAGCATCATCGCCTCACCTCCAGGAGTCCGCCGACCAGAGGAATCGAGCTGGGAAGCCTTGAGCCACGAGATTCATCGTCATCTTCTCCAACTCTGACCGAGCGTCTCCACTGTCGATTCCCGTCCACCCGGTGAGTCATCCATCGACTCCTTGCAGTGGTAGCAACCCTAGGCGATGTTCTACCTCATGCATGTGATGCTTTGGACATGCATGGAATAGATTAGAGAGCCGCTACTGCTCTACTGCCACCGCCGAAGCTCTCCACCACTGCCAGCATCGTTCCTACCTCACTGGAGCTCATCCACCAGGCGCGACCTGTCGGTGAGCACCAGCGTACTTTGTTGAGGCCTTTGCATGCCTCACCTAAGCCTTCTCCTTGCCGCATTGCCACATGCACGAGTAGCCCGAGCTCGCCGCCACTTCTCTTCATTACCGGTGAGTTTCCGGCCATCTCCGGCCACCACCGGCTGGGAGAATTAGAGGAATAGAATCGTAAAGACTTGCTCTACATTTTCTCTTTTAACCTCGCCCCCATCCGGGCTGCCGTTCGCCGCCGGTGAGCTCGAGATCGAGCTCAGCCATGGCGCTGCCATGTCTCTGCTCGTTGGAGAAGAAGATGGACTTCTCTGTAATATTTTGAAAAGGTCAGGGTTCGTGTTATATATTTTCCTCTCACAGAGAGCTGTAGCGAGGACCTGTGTCTAAATAGAGTAAACCTTAGGGACTCTTAACAAAAATTACTATAAACACGTGCTGAAAACTGGAAATTTCTATAAACTTCAAAAGTGCATAGAAAATTCATTCCAAGTCCAAAATGAGTGAAACCAGTTTTGTTTGACTGGTAATTTTATTCTCTACAATCTGGTGAACTAAAAAGTGGCACTTTCTGTACAGCAAACTTGCCTAAAAATTATGGGAATGGAAAAAAAAAAGGTAAAAATGGGCTTTAAGTAGAAAATTCATATGAAAATCTTCCTAGCTCAGAAAAATGTCAAACCAATTTTGTAATTCATAGAAAAATATATACTTTCCATTTATGAACTCATTTTGCACAGAATTAAGTCACAGATAGTCAGTACATTTTATACTCTCAAAATGACACATACAACTTGTAAAAAATCATATCTCACAGATGGTAAGCGCAAAAATAAAAATAATTTCACCACGAAGTATCTGAAACCAGTACCAAATCACTGCACAAAAACATGCATATTAGAGCATTTTGCATTTTTGCATTATTTATTGACTTTGCTTTAACTTTAAAATTTAAAATTAGAAGAAGAGCCTTTGGAGTTTGAGGAGGTAGAATTCATTGAGAAACCTGAAGCAGACCTGAACCAAGGCAAGAATCCCACTACCTTTGAAAATATTGCTCCTAAATTTTGGGATTATCAATGATTTCATTTTAACTTGCATCGTTATTTTGCTATGTATATTATATAGATTGTGGGCAATGGTAGTTAATCCCTTTTTATGCATAACCCACCCTAAAATGTTGATAATCTACTACTTGTAACCTTAGGATGGATAGAAGTACTTGTTAAGTGCTTGCTATAAGGTATATATACTTGTATATATGCTTAGACATGCCTAGCTACTTACAAAATAAGTCATGGCCATCTAATGACGTTTGAAATGGGAATTTATTTACTTCTGATCAGAGATGAATATTTATGATATTTGTGAACTAAAACTGAAGGAAAACCATTTTAAAACTTGGGCAAGCAAGTGGTACATATATGTGATAGTTGTGTATCGATAGGGGGAGTGTTTGCCTGGCTTGCTTAAGGACCGAACTCAGTGTCATTTCTCATGTTAAACAGTACAACCATCTGTGCTAGTATGGGATAGCCATAGTGGATTAAGTTGCTTAATGTTTAGCCTTGCATTCTGGTAGGCAGAGTAGTATGGGCAGTGCCTACAACGGATCATAGGGCTGTTCAGAGGAACTACCTATGTCCCGTAATGGAATAGGCGTCTAAGTTTGTCCAGTACAACGTTGTGTGCCTCGTGGGGAGCCAGGTAGGTTGTCGCCACGGCGTTAGGTTAAGGCATGGGCCCACCACCTATGGCATCGGGGTAGCACCCCGATGTGGAGTAACACACCTCGTGCTGGTGCAAGGCTAAATGTTAGGTAATGTAAAAGCTGTGTTGTGACCTCTTGACCGCATTCAATTTGTAGAGTGTGGTGGTACCAACGGGTACCGGACAAACTAGAGCGATCCTATCATGTGGGTAAAGTTGTACAAACTCTGCAGAGTCAAAACTAATTGGTTAGCCATGCTCACGGTCATGAGCGGCATGGTTGTGTCCATTGAGTATAGATTTATGTTTTTAAAATGCTTTATGGAATAGGATGGTGGGTTGAAGATTTATACTGATCTATCCTTGGTGATTGATAAAATGATGATGAAATGGAATTAGATTATTAAGTTGTATTATAGTCTTGCTGCCAAGGAGGGTAGTGAATTAGTTATCTATGCAAAATGATGCCATGATATTATTCTGCTAGCCTAGGATGCAATTTGATTTATGAATCCCTCTTTTAAATTGTTGCGAAACAAAATTGGCTTTATGCAATAAAACTGAGCCTCTTCATACAGCCTTTACCTTGATTACAGCTCACATGTATAGTTAGGTTTGATTGTGGCCTTGCCAGTACCTTGCGTACTGAGTTATATTTTATTTTTGTGAATGCTCCTATAGATCCACGCATAGGTGAAGATGAAGATTTGTATGATGAATGTGTGGGTGAACAGGTTGATCAGGATGGTCCTATCTAAGGGTTTACCCTTAGTCGGTTGCCTGAGGGTTTTCTGGGTAGTCATGCCTCCGATGGACTTACTATTTGGCCCCTGAGGCTTATGTAAACATTAGTTAATATGTATCTGTATCTGTACCTTTTGTTTAATTAGCTAAATACCCTCTGTATTGGATATTACTTTCTAAGATGAACATGTAGGACTAGAGCTTTCCTGGGCTAGTCACACATTAGTAAGAATTTAGAAATGATGAGATGCATGGATGTTGATTCAACCGTAGACCATGTCCCGAGAAGTATGTATCATGTTTGGTTGGCACCTTCGTGTGGTTTGATGGGCACACTTCGCCATTTCGGATTGGTGAATCAACTCTCCAAATATCTCTTTATTTCTGAATTCGGCGCTTTGGATTTGTATTATGATGTGGTAAATATTATGGCAAGGCTGCGATGAGGATGGATTGTTACTGCACTTATTTGGTTTTTATTCGAGATCCCATCCATCTAGATATTTCACATTGTCATAGTAATTACTCTCCATAATGCATTTCCGGGGTGCCCATAGTTGTCCCGCGTGCTGAAGGTTACCGGCAAGGTAATCTACCCGAGTGGTGTTGAAGACAGGCCGGGAATTATCCTGTGGAAGGGCGCCGTACTCGGCCGCAGATCTGAAAGAGGGATTTTCATCTCAAGCAGGGTTGGAGAAGAGAATATTGAGCGTGCTGCCTCCGTCTATGAGAACCTTCTTCAGCTTGATGTTCTTCACGACCGGGTCCTGGACGAGTGGGTAGTGTCCCGAGTGTAGAACCCAATCTGGGTGATCTGCGCAGGTGAACGTGATGGACGTCTCTGACCAGCGCAAGTATTGGGGGGCGTCTACTGTAGAGATTGAGTTGATGTCGCACGCTGTAAGCTTCTGCTTGCGCTTGGACTCACAGGCAGACGGCCCTCCAAAGATGTGGTTGAGCTCGGCTTGGGGATCCTGAAAATCATCAGCCGGGCTTTGATCTGGCTTGTCTTTGTCCTTGTCAGCGCCAAATGATAAAGCCTGCTCGAAAGCAAACTTCTTAAGCATGAAGCAGTCTTTGGCCGCATGTTTGCCCTTGGGGTGGAAGGGGCAAGGCCCATTCATGACTTTTTGGTAGTCGTTGTTGCACTGGGGCCGTGACCGAGTTTGCTCCATGTTGGCCACCTCATTGTCCGACTTCCGCTTGCGGCCGCCGGTCTTGTTTTGTGATGGCTCGTTGTCAGCTTTTGCCTTTTGTTCTTTCTATCGGGACTCCTTCTCGTCGAGGGCCTCTGCGACCGCTTCAACCGAGTCGGCGTATTTGTTCGCCATGTCGAAGAGAGCCCAGACGGAGGATGGTGGCTTCCGAGTGAACTTCGCGATGAACGGGGCGTCCTTTACTCCCTTGCAGAAGGCGGCGATGACGGCCTCGTCTCTGATCATTGGGATCTTGTTGCACTTCTCGGTGAATCTCTTGATAAATTCGCATAGAGACTTGTTCTTCTTCCGGTGTAGTTGATATAGATCGTGCTCCGAAGACGGCATATCATAGGTTCCCTGAACGTTAGCAATGAATCACTCCCTGAGTTCTCCCCAGGAACTGATCGATCGCCTCGAGAGCCCTGTTAACCATGCCCTCGCCGAGTCGGCTAGTGCGACTGGGAGGTAGTTAGCCATGGCTTTGTGGTCACCGCCGGCAGCTCGGATTGCCAAGATGTATACGGTGAGCCAGGACTCGGGGTTGGTTTTGCCATCGTATTTCTCTATCCCCGTAGGCTTGAAGCCCGATGGCCAGTCGACATCCTGTAGCTCGTGGGTGAAAGCTGGAACGCCTTCATCTTGATGAGGGCTCCGGCTCCGACCACGGCGGTTAAACCGCTCGTGATGAAGGCCGAAACGCTCGTTCTCGTCCTCCAGTCGGTGGCGCTCTTCTTCTTCATGTTGGCGGCGCTGGGCATTGATGTCGTATCGGAGGTCACGTTGTAGGCAAACTCGGAGATCTTGGTTGGGCCATCGATCGTATTGGTGACGCCGCCAATTATTGATGTCACCGAGTGACGTTTGGCGTGACTCCTCCTGTGGCCGACTTGAGCTAGCCGCCCGGCATCGTGCTGATGTAGAAGAGCCGGCTACCAGAAAACCCGACCGGTTGGTTGGTATAATCATGTCGCCCGACTGCTGTTGCTGTTGATAGGCAGCCGCTGTGATCATTGCCTTGATCTTGGCGATAGTCGGGGTGGCCTGGTGATCAAGCCCGAGCTGGAGCATGTCTAGCAGGGTTGCGGCGGCCACAACATTCTGTTGTGGCATGACAAAGACGTCGTGGTCGTGACTTTTGTCTGGAGGATCTGTTGCTGAGCTGTTCGCCCAGCCTTGCGTAGCTCGTCGTTGTGAGCCTCGCGGTCGGCTTCCTCCTGTTGTCGTAGTCGGCGTGCCTCCTCCTGCTGCTCCTCTTGTAGTCGGCGCACCTCCGGTGGTGGTGTTGAAGCCATGAAGATCTTGCGGGGCAGAAGAAAATTTGCCAAACTGGAGTCCGAACTAGTGTTCGAACCGTTATCTGACTTGGAGTTGGAATCCGAGTAGTTCATCGGAGTAAGAATGACTCCAACCTCCCTAGATCCAATCTGAAACGCACTTCGCCGTGTCCAAACTGAATCGCAGGAGATCGGGTCTGCCGTGTAAGATGTAGATCTGTGGCGTCGCCGAATCTACGTGGGAGATTGACGATCTTTCCCCTTCTTAGCCCAACCCGGGCTGGCTCAAAGCCTAGCACGAGTCGGATGCCGAAGGAGAGAGTTATCCCAAAGCTCGGCGAAGTTGAAGATTGCTACATTGGATTGATGATAGTTGGCGCAGCGTATTGTGAGCCGACTGGCGCGGAGTCAGCTGGTTCCTCGGCCAGTTGGATTGGATCTGCGTCGGCCAAGGTGAGATCACCGATCTGGTCGGCGATGAAGTAGAGGCTTCCGAAGGTTATTGTGTCTCCAAGGGAGAATTTGTTGCCGTCGACTCCACTTGTTGGATCCATTGAGATTGTTGGTGTAGATCTCGCCAAAGCCCCTACCTGGCGCGCCAACTATCGATGTTTTACACCGGCAATATGAATATAGGGCTACTCGACGAGGGGAAACTCGGTGGATTGCAAAGGAACACAAGGAGATTTTATACTGGTTCAGGCTCTCGATGTGAGGTAATACCCTACGACCAGTTGTGGTGGTATTCCTTTGAGGATGTGTGTCGATCAATGATCTCGTGCCCTCAGGGGGCGCCCTGTCTCCCCTTATATACTAGGGGACAGGGGTACAAGGTAGGAGTCCCAGCCATATATGGCCAAGGGATTTTCTTCTTAGAGATACATCTTACCCGACTAAGACTGTATATTCCTTTCTGTACAAGACAAAGTCTACCGAGTGCTATTATATCTCTAATTACAAGTCTCGGCCCATCCTCTATCCAAGTGGCCCATATGCTTGTGATGAGGTACCCGGGGCCCATGGCCTCCACACGAATGAGGTGTGGGAGGTCCTGGCGAAGGTGTTGAACGTGTTAGGAGGGAAAAAGACCGAGTGGGTCGACGGAAATCCGTGGCCGACTACCAGCGGAGAGGCTTACCGAAAGGGGATGACGGAGAGGATTGAGTTTCAGCGAGGTGGCCGATTGCTGCACAAGATGCAGCAGGGCGCGGCGAAGCTAGCGAGTGCAAGCGCAGTAGTCGGCGACGGCTGTAGCGACGACGACATGCGACTGGAGTTGGCGGAGCGCGGCAGTGGTTCGGGAACTTAGCGTGGAGGAGGTTTGGGTACTCAGCAGGCGTGGGCAACTAAGGGAAAAGTGAGGATGGGGCATGAGGAGAGTTTATATGTACTCAGCTGTGGGAGTTCGTGGCCAAGGTGGTAGAATCTTGCGGCTTGAGGGCAATGGCGGCGAGGGTGGGACGTGCGAAATTCGCACGGGGTCATGCGCGTGCGGAGCGGAGGACGTGGGGGTAATGGGCGGCAACCCAGTCCGCGGGGTTTGAACACGGAGTGGGCACGCGAGGAGGCAGGCGAAGGCGAAGATCGGACAGGGGGAAAATTTTTTCCCTCCTCCCAATCCGCCCAACCCCGGCCCCACACGTCAGCGGGAGAAAGGGGAGCGGACGGTCACCGGCGGGCGGGCCCCAGCCGTCAGCGGCGCGGGGAAAAGAGGAGGCGCAGGCATGCGGCTAGTAGGTGGGGCCTAGTGGGGAGGCGCGCGCAGGGCCGCAGCAGGCCGAGGTATAGGGATGGGCTGCTGCCCAGCGGGAGGAAAAGAAAACGAAAAAGAGTAAGAGAAAGAAAAGAAAAGAAAAAAGGGATTTCTAGAAGGAATTTAATTTTGATAATTTGTTTTGATTTATTAAAAACACTTATAGTGCTCTAAAAATTCCAGTAAAATTCCTGTTAGTGTGCTTTGGCAAGAAGCATATGTAACGCCTAGAAATTCACCACCAAAATTCTGAACATTTATGTGTAATAAATCCCTGCCTAGGAAAGCCAGGGTACATAATTCCAAGTTGCCATATAGAGTCAGTCTTACAAACAGAATAAAATCATATTACATAAATGCAGCGGTAAAAACAAATAAAGCCTATACACAGCTAGACCAGTGGAGGCTTCCATTCCACAGGCATCTTGATGGCGGAGCCAGCCTAGTCCTCTAGTTGATCATCCTCATATGCGTACTCCACCACTGAGAGGGGGAAAAGGAGCAAGGCTGAGTACCATCCACAGTACTCAACAAACCACACCCACAATTATGCACAATGCACAGGAGGAAGGATAGGCTCCGGATTTATTTGCGTAAAAGCAGTTTCAAAGAGTAGTAGTTCGCAATCAGTAAAAAGGTTGATTAATTGATCAAAATTAATCCTCCACTGATTAATGTTACACCACATTAATCAGACCCAACCATCCACCTGAACTACACCAGTTCCATTAAATCAAGTTGATTAAGAGGGGGTGAGACTAATCACGGTGAGTCTTGACCAACATGCCCATAACCGTGGGCGCGGCTATTCGAATAGATTTAACTCTGATCAGAGATGTACAACTGTACCCACAAGACACAACCCCACACACGTTCCCGTATGCCGGTGTGTCACCATGACACCCCGCGAGAGGCTGTGATAGTTCACACAACCTCTCCCTAACCATCCACACCACGCTGAGGTTCCACCTACTAGCAGGGCACACCATATCGGCCAAGCTACCCCCCTTGCACCACAATGGATCCGGAAGCCAATCAACCTGACCCTGAGCCGACCCAACTCCATCACGCCCATTCTCACCAACAGTGCCTAGGAGAGGGAGAAGAGACACTACAAGCCCAGTCGTTGCCCACGCTGGCCTGTGGAAAGTATGAGTAATTGCTCAAGTGGTTCCCGCGAACCGGTCCTTAATTGCCATGAGTGCGACTAGCAAAACCATGCACCCACAGCCCACCTTTCGGGTCAAATTTTATTAATTTAATAATAACATATCCAAAGTTCTATTTTTCGACATTGAGTCGAATCAAGAGTGTAAATGTTAATATTTAATTCCCAGGTGAACTAATAGTTTCTAAGCATGGCTAAGCATCCTAAGAATAGTATTCTAATCATGCCGTTACCCAGGTGACAAGGGACAAAGTTCAAATACTAAGGCTTAGTCTTATCTATATAAAGGTTACACTACATACCACATGAAATAATAAAAACATGCAGGTTTCTTTAAATTAACAAAGTATTTTAGCAAAAATTAGGTACAAAATGATCAAGATTATAGTGTGACTTGCCTTGCTCCGGCTCGACGCACTCAGCTACAACCTCGTAGTACACAGAAGAGTCAACGGTGTTGGATTCTATAACAGACAATGCACAAATAATTAAAAACAGTACATGTGGGCTATCAAACATGGGATGAAAATATTTTTAATGAATTATTGGCATATTTCTAGATTTAATGAAATTTGGATGGACTTAATCGGAATTCGTATGAATTAGTTATGAATTTTTGAAGTTTACTGTGATTTTCTATACAAATTTAATGATTAAATGATTTATTGCACAATTAAACGGATTATTGCGTCATCGGACGCGAGAGCCAGCACTGATAGGTGGGCCCCACAAGTCGGCGACATAGGAGAGGGTGGCACACGGTGGACCGGGTCCACCGCAGCCCAGCGGGGAAGTGGCCATGTGGCTGCCATGTGGCAGCCATGGCGGGCCGATGGGCCGACATGGTGCCTAGCTGGCGCCGACATGGCAGGGAAAGCGGGTGTCCGCGGGGAGCCACACGGCTGGTCTGGATTTGCCCAGAGGCAGATCGGACGGCCTCGGACAAAAGGGGGCTCGCCCCCGCCGGCGCGGCTGCGCCGCGGCGGGGCAAGCGGCCCGATGGTCGCCGCCGGTGACCATCCGGCCCCCGGACAACGGCGGCGAGCGGCAGGATGGAACGAGGGAGATGAGGGGATGCTCATAGAGGGGTTGCGATGACTGGAGTGCGACGTACGGTGATGAACAGAGGAGATAAGCGGCGGCGGAGCTTCGGGTTGCCAACGCTGACGGGATTCTAGCGGCGCTAAGGAGCAACGGTGGTGCGGACGTCGTTGAGAAGGGCCTGGAGATGATGTAGAGCGGATTAGCGAAGAGAAAGGCCGGGAGAGGCGGCAAAATTCTGTGGCCGAAGGCTGGCGAAAGAGCTCACCGAGGGGGATGACGGCGTGAATGGGCCTCCGACAGCGTAGAGGCTCCTGGATGTGGCGGCTTGGCGTTGCATGAGTGTGGCGGAGCTGGTGGTGGGGAGCGCGTGGTCTGGCAGCGGCTACAGCGGCGATGGCAAGCGGCTGAAGGTGACAGAGCATGGCAGCTGCTCTAGATCACGTGGCACAGGGTGATAGGAAGCTTGGGAAGCGTCGGTGTTTGAGGGGAAAGGAAGAGGAGAGGAGGGTGAAGGGTTTTAAGCACTCAGGCGGGCAAGATCATGGCCGAAACGGCTCCATTTTGCACGGGTTTGAGGGCGGCGGTCTAACGGGCGGGGCCCATGGGACAATGAGAGAGGGAGCAGTGCGGACGGCCGACAGGCGGGCCTAAGGGGGGCGTGGCGTGTGTGGACCATGCGGGCAGGCCGAGAACAGTGCTAGGCCGGCGGCCCAGCGGGAGGGGAGAGAGAAGAAAAAGAAAAAGAGAAAGAAAAGAAAAGGAAAAAAAGTTTTCCAAAGCAAATTTAATTCCGATAATGGTTTTTGATTTATTAAAAATACTTCCTGTGCTCTAAAAATTCCAATAAAAATCCTATTAATGTATTTTGGCAAGAATATTCCCAGCCACAGTAATTTATTATTTTGCATTTCCCAATTTAATTAATTCATTTGGCCATTTTAATTTATTTTTCTTGGGACATTTTGTGGACACCCCGAGTATTATATCGTCCAGTGCCCAACGCGACCACCACATATTGTTGGACGAGTGGGATCCATACATGCATAATAGCCACTCGACCTCAATGTGTCCATGATCACGGTTGACCCCTTCCAATATAATAACCGAAATGCCAAGAAGTGTACAAAAGAGATAATCATAAGGATAGCTTGCCAGCCCTCTCCGTCATACGCCCGTCAAACCACTCGAAGGTGGCGACCAAACACGATACGTACCCTAGAGGACTCGAACCACAATAGCTATCCCCCAACTATCTCAATTATACACAACTCATACTCATGTTCAGCTAGTCCCTAGGAAAGCGACTAGCCTCACACTTTCATCGCAAGCAATTGATAAACATCACAAGTACTCTAAATATCGATAAAAGTGCAGCAGGGTTATATATATTACATAGAGGGTTCACACACCCTAATTCATCACAGAGTAGCACAAAAGATAGCAGCGGAAATGTAAACATAAAGGATAAAACCAGTGGTGCCATTCCAGACCCACAAGGTAACCGACTGGGATAGAGCTTAACTCCAACTACACATTATCCTCACCACCCTCAACAGGATAATAGTAGACCACACCAACATCGTCGTTATCCTCACCTGAAAAAAAATATACAGCATGAGTACGAAAGGTACTCAGCCAGACTTACACAATATTAATAGTACAAAGGAGTAATACTGGTCTCTACATCAAGGAATATGGCTATGTTGATCTGGTTTTGCATAAAGCTAAGTTTATTGAGCAAAAAAAAACCTTGAAACTATAAGCATTTGCAAAATATAGCAATCTGAAATTTCATGACAGCAAGTAAGATGTTCTGAAAAAGAGGTGAAAAATGAGCACAATCCCATGCTCTAACATCAACAATAGGCCACCATTGCCCAAAAAAAAATATATGCTACACAAGCATACCATCTGTCGATGTTTTACACCAGCAATATAAACATGGGGCTACTCGACGAATGGAAACTCGGTGGACTGCAAAGGAACATAGGGAGATTTTATACTGGTTCAGGCCCTCGATGTAAGGTAATACCCTACGTCCAGTTGTGGTGGTATTCCTTTGAGGATGTATGATGCGATTCTGGTGAACCGTCTCATCTTGCCCTCAGGGGGCGCCCTGCCTCCCCTTATATACTGGGGGACAGGGTTACAAGGTAGGAGTCCCAACCGGATTATGGCCAAGGGATCTCCTCTTAGAGATATAACGCACCCAACTAGGACTATGTTTTCCTTATCATACAAGACAAAGTCTGCTAGGGATTACTATCTCTAATTACAAGGCCAGGCCCATCCTCTATCTGAGTGGCCCATATGCTTGTCATGAGGTACCCGGGGCCCATGGTACCCACAATAGCCCCTGAGACCTTCATAGTTCAGTCACAGCTGATGCCGAGTGCTCATCCTCCACGGTGAAGTCTTCCCGAGTGCATTGCTCCCGAGTACTCTTTGTCCGAGTGCGTCTTCTTCCCGAGTCCTGCTTCATGTCAGCTGGCAGCGAGGCTATGAAGGGCTTCATGTAGATGTATGAATAGTGTGCGCCGAATAGGCGCACCTATTAGGTGTAGCCCCCTCCCCCCCCGACTTTGTGCTTAATTGTGAAGCAATTAAACATAAAGTCAAAGATCTTTAACCTGATAATCTTTCCCGAGTAGATTACTACTGGTATATGAGATTCTTCGGTATCATGTCAACCGGAATAAACTTTATAGTCTTGCCGAGTAGGGAACTACTCGTATGTAGGACTCTTCGACTTCATATCAGTCGGAATATGTGTTTACAGTCTTGCCGAGTAGAATGCTACCCGTATATGGGACTCTTCAGCTTCATGTCAGCTGGAATAAGGGGTTTGTAGTCTTTCCCGAGTGGCGTCCCACTCAGGAGTTAGACTCTTCCGCATCATGTCAGCGGGAATAAGAGATTTATAGTCTCTCCCGAGTAGTGCACTACTCGAAAGTTAGACTCTTCAATATCATATCGGCTGGAATAATGTTGCTCATGGCAATTGATGGCCACGCATGTAGGCCGAGTACCACTTTATGAAAGTAAATCCATGGCGTGGTTAGGTGTACTCGAGAAATATACCTGCATCCCCAATTTTAATGAAGACCAGCTTGTGATCCATATAAGGATATATCCTCGAGGCTTGTGGATAAAACAGATACCCAAACATATATGTTTAGCAGTAAGGTTCTCAGGAAGCATATCTGTTTACCTCATCATCTCCTGTTAGTAGCACCAGCGCTATAATTTCAACTCAACCTGCGGGCGGTCCACATGGAGCATGCTACTGTAGGAACTCATGTCTTGATGGCTGCTACCAAATAAGCCAGCCTAAACCGACCTACCCAGCATAGCTCTATAGAAGTAGCATCCATCGCATGTCAGGATGAGTTTTTTGGTGTCAATAACCGCAATCAGGCAGAGAAATCCTTATTCGCAAGCCTTTCCGATTTACATTCTAGATGCAACCTGGTTGCCATAGAACCTCGGATCAGCTTGCCCTCCTCAGGTGTGACGCGGTGCATGAGAACCCGGGATGCACTTTGACAACGTAAGTCTTCTCTGACTTGGGTAAAGCCGAACAAGTTACCCGAACCCTGCATCAGCAGAGGGTTCGGCTGGCGACCCTCATGGGGCGTACCCTATCCAACAGAGTTATGGCCAAATAAGGTACCCAACCCTTGCATTAGCATAGAATTCGACTGACGACCCTCATGGGGCGTACCCGATCTGACAGAGTTGTGACCAAATAAGGTACCCGAACCTAGCATTAGCATAGGATTCGGCTAGCGACCCTCATGGGGCATACCCTACTTAGCTGAGTAGTACACGAGCCCCGACTGGCGCCGGAGGTCGATTATATTAGCCGAATAAGGTACCCAAACCTTGCATTAGCATAGGATTCGGCTAGCGACCCTCATGGTGCGTACCCAACTCAACGGAGTTGTACATGAGCCCCGACTGGCATCGGAGATCGGTTGTTAGCCGAATAAGGTACCCGAACCTTGCATTTGCATAGGATTCGGCTGGCGACCCTCATGGGGCATACCTTACCCAACCGAGTTGTGACCGAATAAGGTACCCGAACCTAGCATTAGCGTAGGATTCGGCTAGCGACCCTCATGGGCCGTACCTCACCCAGCTGAGTGGTATACAACCCCCGACTAGCGCCGGAGTCGGTTGTTAGCTCACATGGAGCGTAGCCGGGGAAGATGACGTCCCGACTGGCGCAAGTGCCCGGTTAATAGCCCTCATGGAACATTCCGAGCGTATCTTGGTAGATTTATCCAGCCCCTGAGCATAGGAGATAGGCTCGTAGCCCTGAGTTCTTGTCATGCGTATTTGGAGCCGGCCCTGCATTATAAACATATCGGATGAGTAGCATTTGATGATGAAAACAATCACCCGAATGAAATATATTTTACAATATATGTAAATACATGTTCTTCCTCTTATTGATATTAATTTCCCCGAGTAGTTGACCCCTTACGTTTAAACACTCTGCCCGACTAGTCACAGCCCCCTAGCGTCGGGAGTTGGGTCATGGCTCTTTCCCAGACACACGTTTTGGGTGACTTGAGTTCGTCTTTCTTGGAGCAAAGTTTCACGGATCAGGATTTATGCTACTCGAGTACTTTTGCAATCATTTAAGAGAAAAAACAGAAAAAAGTGCAGCTTGTACACCTATTGGGTGTAAGCGGCTACGGCATTGGCAAGGCCGAGTGAAGAATTATTTATCAGGAAGCGACTTAGTTGTTCGGTATTTCGGAGTGGGGATGCCATCCTTGTGTTTGAGCTTGTGAGCCCCCGAGCATGTCACTTGTTGTTCTAATAATCTTCAGTTGTAGGAGGTCAAAGACGGTTGTGACCGACTACCACAATGAAGCCGTCTGATTTGCGTTTGCGATTCCTAGCTTTAGTCGGGACCACGTCGTCGGTGCCCTCCCGCTTCTTCTGTCAGGGTGTCTTCTTGTCATCGAGGGCGCAAGCAACAGCGTCGGCCGAGTCGGCGTACTTGTTCGCCATGTCGAATAAAGCCTTGACAGAGTTGGGAGGCTTCCGCGTGAATTTATCGATGAACGAGGTGTCTTTGACTCCTTTTCGAAAGGCGGCGATGACGACCTCATCCTTGATGTTCAGGATTGAATTCTTCTTCTCAGAAAACCTCTTGATGAAGTCACGAAGAGACTCGTTCTTCCTTTGATGCAACTGATATAAGTCATACTCAGAAGATGGCCTCTCGTATGTTCCCTAGAAGTTGGCGATGAAGCATTCCCGGAGTTCTCCCCAGGAGCCGATTGATTGCTTGGGAAGTCCTATTAGCCATGTCCTCGCTGAGTCGGCTAAAGCAACTAGGAGGTAGTTAGCCATGACTTTGTGATTTCCTCCAGCTGTTCTCGCAGTCGGCAGGCCTCCTCCTCTTGTTGTTCGTGTAGTCGGCGTGATTCCTGAGTAGGAGTAGAGCCTTTGGATGCCATGAAGATTTCTCGTGGCGGGGAGAAGCTTGCTGAACTGCTGTCTGACTTAGAGTCAGAATCTGACTGAGAGTCATAGTCGGAATAGTTGATGGGGGTGATGATAACTCCGACCTCCCTAGATCCGATCCCGAGGGGCTCTGGGCCGTATCTGAGTCGAACTCCAGAGGATCGGGTTTTCCGCGTCAGATGTTGTCTGAAGATATCCGCGGCATTCCCGAGTCTGTACGGGAGATTGATGATCTCTTCCCTTCTTAGCTCGATCTTGGCCGGCTCAGGGCTGAGTCCGAGTCGAAAACCGAAGGAAAGGGTTGTCCCGAGACCCGGACAAGATGAAGATTGCCACAGCAAGTCGACGAGGGTTGCCGCAGCATTGCGTGGGCTGACTGGCGTGGAGTCGGTCGGTTCCCTGGCAGATCGGATCAAGTCCGAGTCGGCCAAGGTGAGGTTGCCGATCTGGTCGGCGACGAAGTCAAGGCTTCCGAATGAGATTATATCTCTGGGGGAGAATTTGCTGCCGTCGACTCCGGTTGTTGGATCCATCGAGCTTGTAGATGTAGATCTCGCCGAAGCCCCTACCTGGCGCGCCAACTGTCGATGTTTTACACCGGCAATATAAACATGGGGCTACTCGGCGGATGGAAACTCTGTGGACTGCAAAGGAACACAGGGAGATTTTATACTAGTTCAGGCCCTTGATGTAAGGTAATACCGTATGTCCAGTTGTGGTGGTATTCCTTTGAGGATGTATGATGCGATTCTGGTGAACCGTCTCATCTTGCCCTCAGGGGGCGCCCTGCCTCCCCTTATATACTGGGGGACAGGGTTACAAGGTAGGAGTCCCAACCGGATTACGGCCAAGGGATCTCCTCTTAGAGATATAACGCACCCAATTAGGACTGTGTTTTCCTTATCATACAAGGCAAAGTCTGCTAGAGATTACTATATCTCTAATTACAAGGCCAGGCCCATCCTCTATCCGAGTGGCCCATATGCTTGTCATGAGGTACCGGGGGCCCATGGCACCCACACCATCTTTCATGACTAAAACCAAGTCATATTTAACACCAAAGCCTCTCATATAAACCCATCCATCCATGACTATCCTAAGTCATGATATAACCACATAATCCCATAACCACATATCCCAAGTTGGATGCTAACATAGACTGACTAACACATCAAGCAGTCGTCCTGTAACCATGGACATGGCTATTCGAATAGTTCATACTCTGATCAGAGGTGTACATCTTTACCCACATAATGTGATAGAAGCCAAACGGCTACACTCTAGTTTGATCCGTACCCGTCGGTACCCACACTCTACACATTGAGTGCGGACTAGAGGTCACAACAAAACCTTTCCCACGCTTAGCTCCAACCACCTAAACCACATCTGGGCCCCCGACGACTTAGCCACACACACGGTGACTAAGGCAGGCTCACCGTCACGGGAGGCACCTCCGGCCAAAACCAGGCACCCACGAGGCCCTCCAAAGTAAAGACCATCCTCACGACTGACGGACGGGCGCAGATGGCCACAGCCTCCCGTGCTACTAAGTTAAGCCGTCCCATTCCCGGCGTGTGAAAGTACGGAGGGTGCTTGAATAGACGTCAACATGTTCGGTCCTTAACGACCCAGATGGAGCTACATGCATTGGGGAAACACCATCCTGTCATCGCCCTGTCATCTGTCCAAGTCAAAAATATTCTCAATTATAAATCAAAAGTTATTCTTTTCAGATTTTAACCCATCCATTCGTATTAAACTAGTTCTGAACCGATAGCTCCATCTATCGGATTTTTCTAAGTCTAGAACTAAGCATGGCTAAGCATTCGATAAAATAAAAGTATCCCAAAGTGCTTAACCAGGGGTGACAAGGTAAACACATGGAATCAACAACCAAGGAATGAAAATGCATATAATTGGGCAATATTGACTCTACCCGTTTTCCCATTTTAAAAAGATCGAAATATGCATATAGATATTGTTTTCGCAAACAAATCAATTTATTGAAGACATAGGTTCAATATGCTTAGATGCTTGCCTTGCTGCTGTGATGGTTCACACTCAACCTCTGGATTAGCTTCCTGTACTTTGAAACCTCCGAATAGCTAGGCCCACATGTCAGTGAGACAGAGCAGGGCAGCCCGCCCGGGACTGCAGCTAAGGCGGCTCTCGCCGGCGCCGGTGGTGAACGTGAGCAACGGCTGGGTCCGGCCGGAGACGAGCTTGACGCGGTGAGAACGTCGGCATGATGGCGCGGCTGTACGATGGCAATTTCACGGCCGCGCCCTCGGGCTCTGTGGCGAGGCCGTGCCCCTGGCATGTTGGAAGGCAGCGAGCCGCCAGTGAGGATCGCGGAGGGGTTGACGAGCAGCTGCAGGGCGAGAGACCGACGAGGAGCACGGACAGCAGCAGCAGCAGCACGCACGCACGCACGCATGGCAGCAGCAGCGGCGGTGGCATGCACAGCAGCAGCAGCAGCAGCTCACACCTCTCAGCTTCTTGACACAAGAATGGAGTGGAGAGGAAGAGAAGCAAGCTGGCTGGCTTGGAAGCTGAGGAGAAAGAGGAGAAGAGAGAAAGAGATGACAGCAAGGCTAATAGGTGTCACTCTCTACATTTGCATGTATTGGTGGGTCCCACTCAAAATTTTTGGTGCACAAGAGATGGAGCTAGCTCCTGGACACTGATTAGTGGGCCCAGGTCGTGGTGCTCTAGGTGTATGAGAGGGGTATGGGTAGAAAAGAGAGTATACACTGATTTTGAACCATTTTCAGGATTTTTCAGAATTTTTCTCTTCCTCTCACTTTGTTTAATCCATAGAACATGCTAGAAGGGTGGCAAAAATGTGAGAGTTGGTCAGGTTGTAGCCCACGACAGCTAGGTTCCATTTTTCAAAGTCTCACTCAAAAATTTCAAGTATTTTGGTCACAGCAAAAATGTGAAAAAGGTCCTGGCTGAGACTTAGATGAATTTTTATAAACATCTAAAGTGATTGCTAAAAATCTGGAAAAATCATATTAATTCATGATAAATAATCTAGTATTTGAATAAATTATTTCCTACATATATTTCTGTGAGGTTTGTTGCACTTTTAGGAGTTGGTCAAATTTTGCCGATTAGGTTTTAATTAAATTGAATTTTGAGTTATATGACAAGATGATTTTTTTTAAAAAAAATTTAATTAGAGAACAAAGATAGTTCTAGGAAACTTAAATAGTTACCTATACTAGATTGGGGATGTTACACATTTTCTCAGGTATTATTTTTGTGTGGCTAATTTTAGGGTGTGACAGCATATATGAAAAATATTCTCAGCCAAGATATTTTATTTTTTTGCATTTTACTTATTGAATTAATTCCCTTGGCTTTTTAAAATAATTTCTTTGGGGCTTTTCTTTAATATATTTTGTGTGGCTCTATTTAAGGGGAAAAATTCAGGGTGTGACAGACCGTAGACATGAGGCCGAAGTGCCCAGCCTGAAGGGGAAGGACGTGGCATGTCCGACGAAGACGAAGGGCTTCGGACGGAGCACTGGAGCCATAGGCGAAAGGGCTAGAAGGGCCAAAGAGGAGGCGACCCGGTGGGCGGAACCCTATCGTGCCTATCTCGACCAAGGAACAAGATAGCCACAAAGGCCCAAAAGCCCATCGAGGGCCTGGCCCACATAGCGGCCCAGTGGCCTACGTAGCAGCTCGATAGCCCGTCAGGAACCCACAAACAGGAAAAGACGGAGATACCCCTGCAGCTGTCCTCATCAAGGGGCTATAATGTAATACCACCTGTAAATGAAACCCTAGAGCCTGTAACTGTACCCCTAGGCCTATAAATAGGTACCTAGACCACTATAATGGCAAGGTTTTTGAGATTAATATAAAAGATTTACTACTACAGTCCACTCTCAGATTCCACTGTTCTTCTTTGACAAAAACAAGAACAATCCAACTCACTATATGATTCTAACGCATCATGATCGGTTTAGAATACCTAGAGACACCCATGATTGCAAGGTCCACACAAAAAATTTAGAAATAGGTCTTTGAGAAAGTCTATCTGGACAAAAGGTTTGCTGATCACAAATGGCTTTCTTGGAGATATGTGAATTCAGTCCTTGAGTTTGAAGGAGTCCAAGATCTTTTTAGGGTTGTGGGAATTGACAAGTTGGTCATTATTAAGCAAGACAATGACAAGGAGCTCATAAAGCAATTCTATGCCATAATTTGGATCTCCGGTGACTTTGAGCAATTCAAATGGATGTCCAAAGAGATTCAGTGCATTGCTAGCAAGAGGGATCTCTTTGACCTTTTGGGGGTGCGCTTTTTTATAGGAAGGAAGTTGCATGATGACTATGCGCACAACCCTATGCACATTAGCACACAAACTCAATACTATAACAGAGAAGCTGCTTATACCGTTCAAAAGGTAGCCAGACTACATTCTATCCTAATGTTGTGAATAGGTTTGTGAGAGCCACTATTCTTCCAAGATGTGGCAACAACGATGACATCCGTGCTGTGGCTTGGTATGTGATTGATGCCATTATGCAAGGGACAAGATTCAATGTGATAGATTTCATGATTAGAGAAATGGAGAGCTCGAAGGAATCTTTTACTCAAGGTGTATACTATGCCCACTACCCAAGAATCATATAGTGAGTTGGATTGTTCTTGTTGATAACGAATTCAACACCATCCAAATCATTTCATCATCCTCTTGCTCAAAAGCATCCCCTCTCCTCCTTGTTCCTCTTCACCTGCTTTATCATCACTTTGAGCATATTCCTCTTCACTATTCTGCTGCTCCTCTTCCTCATTTTCCTCTTCTTCTTGATGGAGTTTAGAGCATTGCTCTTCAATAGCGCAGGCATTGGGATGCCCACGGCCATACCATGTGGGAGGACCCATGACTGAGCATAAAAGATCAAAGATTAGCACAAATCCAGCACATTCAGTAGAAGATAAACATGGCCATAATCAGGGGCGGTTAAAATGCTCACACCAAGCCAGTTAGACTGCAGTTCAACTGCCAGTCAGACTGCAGCCACACCGCCGGTCAGATCGTGGTACATTGACCGGTCGGACCGCCGCTGACAGGGAGCTTCAAGCACAAGTTATTGTTCTCTACACAAAAGCACTAGCTTTGTTGGGGATAAAGTTGATGCAACATAGAGGACATTGAATAGAACACTAAGGACAAGGCCTACCGGACACCTAACCCTAAACCTAGGAAAGATTTGAGACAACGATGAAAAGGGTGGATGGAGAATGAGATTACCGTCAAGAGAAAACAAAGGAGCACCAAAGAACAACCCTAAATCAATGCAAACCAAAGTTGGAGCAACTAATTTACCTAGGGTTTCCAAACCATGGCCAAAAAATCAACCAAATGGAACAAAAATCCATGGAATAGGAAGAGGAAGGAGACGAGATTCACTTACAGTCAAACCAAAGGAGAAAACACGGTTAACCCGAGAGGAATCGATGGGGATTTGAGAGGAGAGATTTTGGGGTGAGAATGATAGCCTGTTGATCGGGATAAGGTGGAGAGAGGAAACCTAAGGAGAACTTATATGGGTCACTGCCTATATAGGGCAGGTTAGACCATAGCTACCCAGCGGGCTAACCGTCCACCCAAGGCCAGTCGGAATGTAGTATAACTGCCATTCTAACCGCCTTGCCCACGTCAGTCTGACCTCGTAGTGGCCTCCAATCATACTGACAGCCCAAACAGAACAACCAAGCAAAAGCAATAAAGCACAAATTTGAGTTTTGTGGCATTTTGAGATGACACCAAGGTGTCATTTGAATGTATGAGTCAACACATTGACAAATACCCAATTTACTGTTATTAAATTAGTTTTTTGTAATTTAACTCACTCAAGTGCTAAGAGATGACCAAATATGGTCTATATGGGTTTTTGGCTGAGTTTCAGAGACAAATTTTTTTCGATAGGCTGGTCTTTTGAAATAGGTTTTAAAACCAAAAACATTTGAATTAGTCAACTCTACCAAATTTGTTTCAGGCTCAAACCCAAATTCCTTTTTGAACTCATTTTAGGAGGCAAAATACGTTTTGGCCAAAAACAAGAACATAAAAACTTCGAAATTTACCCAAAATAGCATTTTCATCGAGAAATCACATTTCTTGCCATCTCAAGCTTGGAAAACATATTAGTGAAATTTTCAAACATTTTCCAAGTGATAGTTTTGAATAGAGGTTGATTTTATCAAAATTTTGACTTTTGCTCAAACAAGTATTTCGAACATCCTTCTAGCACTTTGATCATTTTGTTCACATCCTATGAAACAATTAAACATAAAGTCAAAGATCTTTAACCTTGTAGTCTTTTCCGAGTAGTGTACTACTGGTATATGAGACTCTTCAGCATTATATCAGCCAGAATGATTTTTTAGTCTTTCCCGAGTAATATGTCACTCGGAAATTAGACTCTTCAGCTTCATGTCAGCTGGAAAAATGTTTATAGTCTTTCCTGAGTAGTATACTACTCGAAAGTTAGACTCTTCAGCGTCATGTCGGCTGGAAAGATGTTTGCTCATGGCAATTGTTGGCTAAGCATATAAGCCGAGTATCACTTTATAGATTTCAATCCAATATGTGGTCAGGTGTACTTGAGAGATACCTACATCCCCAAAGTTAATGGAGACCAGCTTGTGACCCTTATAAGGGTATATCCTCAATACCTGGTGGATAATTTAGATACCTGAACACATGTGTTCAGCAATTAGGCCTTCATGAAGCATATCTGATTACCCAATCGGTTCCTATAGGCAGCACTAACACTGTATTTTAACACAGCCAGCGAGCGGCCCACATTGAGCGTGCTACTGTAGAAACCCATATCTTGGTGGCCCAGTACTGAATTTGTAGGCCCAAGACCACTTATCAGTACAGGCTCTATAAAGGCGGGGAGAGAGAGAAAAGATTCCCTCATCTTCTCCAATCCACCAATCGTTTCGTCTTCCAGTTTCCGTGCCGAAATTTCGCACCTCGCCTCACTAGGTTTCACCATTGCTAGCGCTTCCCACTTGAAACTCAGGCGATCTCGCTCCTCCGCGTCCATTCCAGGCACCCAATCGCATTTCCCCCAAATTTCCTCGCCTTGAGCCATGCCGAGAGCGTCAAAAATCCCTGAGGCGACTGATGAGTCTTGGCTGACTTTGGATTGCGGGTCGACTAAGCTGAAACATCTGTAGAGGTTACTGAGACTGCAGAACCGTGAAGACATCCATTGGCGTCCGGCAGAAGGGGAATCGATTCCAGTACCCCAGGCTGGTGAGACTATAGTTTTCACCTCTTTCTTCGACCGGGGCCTTTCTCTTCCGTCTTCGGATTTTCTTTGCCAACTTCTTGCCTTCTACGACCTGGAGTTGGTGAATCTGAATCCCAACTCCATCTTGCAAATCTCTATATTTGCAACTCTTTTTGAGTGTTTTATGGGTGTGGAGCCCCATTTGAATCTGTTTAGATATTTGTTCCACATCAAACCCCAACCCTCCAAGAACAAAGTCCAAGAGATTGGGAGGGTCGGTATCCAGCTCAGGAGCGAGATGAAGAAGATTTATATCCATGTCCCCTTGAAATCCTCCCTCAAAGGCTGGCATAGGAAGTGGTTTTATTATTCTAATCTTGAACCACGCCTCCCCCTTTTCACTGGTCTGCCTCCGGAAGTCGTGTCCAACTGGTCATCTCTGCCTAGTTTTGAGAAGATGGGCTAGGTATATATGCTGATCGACAAGATTGATAAGCTAAAGAGCTCCGGATTGACTGGTCCATGGGTGGCCAGGCATTTCTTGACTCGTCGCATCTGGCCACTAAAGCTGAGGAGCCATTTTGGCTAGGATTATGAGGGCAAAAATGATCCTAGCCAAGAATATCCTTGCCTGACCGACAAGCATAAGGTGACCGACATCCTGCTTGATTATTTTGCCAGCGGGGTGATCGAGACAGAAGATGCCGAGTGTGTCACGCCGGGTTACAGCCTAAAAAGGCCTCGTCTGGAGGTAACTCTTGTTGATGTTAACTTGCTGTCCATCCATGATGAATACTTGCAGATGTGTATCTAGGATAGCTCTACAATGTGTGATGTATGTTGTTAAACCGCTTGCAGGCATGTAAGGAGTTTGATGAAGACTTCCAAACTTTGTCGGCCGTGAAATTGAAGAAAAGGCCGTTGAGTCCTTCTGCTGCCCAACCCAGCTCCAAGAGAGCGGGCAAAAAACCTGTCAAAGATCCGGGCAAGAGGAAAATTAGTAGGCCGAGTGCAGCAGTCGGGAGCCTGAAGATTAAAGACACCGCCAGTGCAGTTCCCAGGCTGCCGAGTCCAAGGCCGAGACCAGCACCACCAGGCTCAGCAACATCGAGCCCAAGGGCAGCACCGCCGAGTACAAAGTCGTCAGCGAGCCATAAGGCGGCGCCACCAAGCATCCCAGTGCCCCAGACGGCCGTGCCAGAAACTGGGCCGACTAGGACAAGGATGCCACCACCAACTGCCGCGCCATCCAGCCTGACAGCCGACAGCCCTCCACTGCCAACAACTGGAACTCCCGGATGGAAGTACAAAACCTCCAGGAGGTAAGTAACTTTTGGATCTTCTGAAAATCTTGTTCAGTATAGTAGCATCTTGACATCTGACTCATAGTACAGGAAACGAGCCCATATCGATCTCAAGGAGACCACACCAGCCGCTCCTGTTGTCGAGCTAGCCCTAGCTGAGCCAACCCTAGTGAGCTCATCTGCCGAGCCAGTGACCGTCCTAGCCGTAGAGACTGAGGCGGTCCCGATAGCAAGGCCGCTAGCACCGGCTGACCCAGGGGCAGATACTAAAGCTGTTGCTCCAGCCCCCGAGCAAGTCCCCGAAGCCCCATCAGCTGTCAAGTCGGGGGCCAGGACCATGTTGCTGTCTGTGTCATCGTTGTCTTCAGAGGAGACGGATCTCCCTAGGCTTGAAGCCCCTCATCGCAGGTTCCCGAGAACATTCCACTGGGTAACTCCCGAGGGAACTGTGAAATGCTATGAGCACGATGAAGAGGCCATGGAGAGGGAGTGTGAAGTTCTTCTTCACGTGGCAATCGCTGCGTCCCGGGGAGTCCAAGTGTGTAGCGAGCCTTGTGATGTTGAGTTCCTGACGATTTCCCTTATTTCTGGTATTCCGCCGCTTGATTCTACTTTTCTCTGTCTTACCCCGAGCAGAAGATCGTCGACCGCTCGGAGAAGATAAATGAGGTCCTGACCCAACTCGCCCCCCAGCTCCAACGATTGGGCCAACTCTAGACCTTGAAGGCCGACTTGGAGCGGTCTAGCCAGGAGAGGGAGAGTTGGCTGAGAGGAGCAGTTGACCAGCTTAGGGGTGAGAATTGGGCTCTAGCTGACAAGATCAGAAGTAAGTCTCCTATATTTGTCTTCCCGACTAAGTCCCATGTATATTTCTCTAGCTTTGTTGTTTCTCAACTGCCCAGTTGTGTCTTGACTGTAATCTCGAGCTCTCAACTATTCTGATATACAGCCCTCGAAGCTGAGTTGAAGACCCAGACAGAGGGAGAAACCAAGCTGAAGGAGGCCACAAAAGCCAAAGCCGAACTCAAGAAAGACAAGGCCGAGCTAGAAAGGGCCAAAGGCAAACTTGAGAAAGAGAAGACCGAACTGGAGAAGGCCAATGCCAAGGTGGAGGCCAACTACAAAAGTAAGTTTTCACTCTAACAATGACATTGTCCAATCCTTTGATTACTCCGACTGCTGTTTTGGCTGACAAGTTTACTTGCCAATGAATCTGGGCAGCTGCGAGAGCCAATGCCCAAACCCAATTTTGAGCCTTTGTAGAGGAGATCAAGGTCGTCAAGGAGTCACGGGAGATTCTTGCCTAGTCCATGAAAGGGCTACTTGACATCATGGATCCTCATCATGTGGGAACCAGCTCCAACACGGTCTCCCAGGTGCAGGCGCGCCTTAACAGAGCCCCGAGTATCCTGAAGAGGTACTCGGATGAGCACGTTGTCGTCGGCGTGGCCCAGACTCTCGTGATGACCAAGTCGATCTACCCCAGGGCAAATCTTGAGGCCATTGGTGAAGGGTTTGCCAAAGAGACAACACCTGAGGAGGCATTGGAGTTGATAAGGACATCACTAGCTCGGATATGATCATAGTTACCTTATGTACTCATCAACTAAAGGTGCATGCTTTCTACGTAAGATTTACATGTTATATACTTGAACATGCATCACTGCACCATGAGTTTTCTATGTTCTTGTTTGCAGAGATACTTCCTTGGATGAAGGGAAAGAGAGATAAAGTTCTGCATGTTTTGGATTCGGATTCAGGCCTCCTGACAGCATCAACTTCAAACAGCCATAACTTTTGATCTAGAAAGAGTTACAGGGCCTACAAGTACTTGTTGGAAAGCTTATGAAGTCTACTTTTAGATGGTTTTGGTTTCACACCAAAATTCCTCCTCAGCTGTCCAGAATCGTTGAAACAAATTGCATCATTTTTCCTATCCGAGTCAGTTTGGGCCTTTGGGCTTTGTATTTGTGTCGTGGGCTAAACCCATGAGGAGTGCGCCCCTCACAGGGCAAACCCTCACCCTAGGACATCCTAACTCATATATATTCAATAGCCGTCACTGTTTAGATGAGTTTTGCTTAGATTTTTCTGTCTTTGAACAGTTTCGCCGTTTATCGGTTTGTGAGACCCCAACCTCGAGAGTATAATCATTCATCTGCAAGTGAGTTGCAATCTTTCTTGTTCTTGCTTGTGTTCTTCGATTCGCATGCAGGGATTAGCCTTTGTGGCGAGGTCAATCGGCAGCGCACGGTTGATAACGAGAGGAGACGTGGTGCAGTGATTGTAGGGTTTGGGTCTTGGTGATCAGAAGCCGGATCGTGAGTATCAATTCTCCACCAAATCGAGAGTTATCCTTACCTAACGAAAGATCGGGCACCCCGTTGCCATCAAGTGGTATCAGAGCGCAGGTTGCCCGTTAGGTAGTATCTTTTCCATCCCATTTTCAATCTTTGTTTACTATACCTAGAGTCCAGAAAAAGCTACAAAAACAAAATTGGTAGTCATAGGTTTTGCCCTGTCCTATAACCACGTTTAGCCTTTTTTCATAATTCTTTTTCAGAGTCCGTAGTGTTGAGTTTGTGTCCTAGGTCGAGTTCGGTTGCTGGCTTAGATTGTGTTTGAGTCCAGTTCGTGATCCATCCGCCGCATCCCTACAAACCCTAGGCACTGCCACCATTGTCTCTGTTTTCCTATCTACTAACCATCTTGTGCAAGTATTGGTCGTTGTGTGTTCTGTTTTAGTGTCATATATCACATCCTTGATCACCCTACATCTCCATCCACCTTCCCAGCAGCCACCGCCACCATATCATCCCTAGTTTCACTACCTGATTCCGAATCAGCCTCCACCAAAACACTGACACGGAGGACCTTCCTTGAAACAGCCATAACTTTCGCATACAAACTCGGAATCAGGCAAATAAATAGTCTATGGACATCTACAAAAAATTTCCCATCTGCTACTCCCCACTTCGTTAGGTTTGCCAAAATTAGTTTTGCCAAATTCAAGCCAGAAAAATGAGTATCCGCACTCCAAAGTTCTAGCACGCTTTTTAAAGCATGCCCGTGTATTTCTACAGGCCACACCTTATATCAGACTGAGCTACCACCTTCCTGAGGTTGCTGTTCCTGTGCTCCTAGTTGAGAAAAAAATATCAGAAAAATAAAAAAAAGGTGTGAAAGAAAAAAAAGAAAAAAAGAAAAGGAGAGGAGCACATAGGACACACCAGGGAGCTAGCTGTGTGCTGTTGTGTGCTGTGTTTTTTTTTGCCTTGTCCTTATTTCCTTGCTGCTGTCCTTCATACTTGTTTGTCTCCCTTGTTTTATCACATCTAGTTTAGAATGAGTTTAGGCCAGCAACTAGGACAAGTGCTTTGGACATTTATTCAGCATTACTATCTGTTATTGAATTGTGTGCTACTAACATATTTTGGCTTCCCAAGCTCCACATATATACTTCTGGTCAGCACGGTCTTGACCCTTGCAATCGCTAGATCACGCCCTCAAGGTATCATGAACCAACCACCGGTTGTACCATCCTTTGCTCGCTAGTCTCAGAACCTTGTAAGAGCTCGGTAAGGTGCTTCCATTTGTGAGTGTCCACTATCCTTTCATAGTACTAGTTGATAGGGATATTTCCTTTGTGTTTTCTCTGTCTTCTTGCTAACAATGCCAGGGACCGATGATGAAATCTCGGAGTGCGTTCTTCGCAGCGAGATGCAAGGCTACATGGACCAGATGATGAAGGGGCTGAATGAAACCATTCTGGAAGGGGTCAACGCTGCTCTTGCCAAGCAGAACATAAACCACACGCTTGAGAGTCTGGACAGATGAGTAGCCATGCTTGCTGGGAGGATTGATGAATTGGAGACCCATCGGCCACCCTCCGGAGATGATGCCACGATGTATGATGACGATGGAGAGGTTGACCGGCGAGCGACACAAGAGGCACGACTACGTCAATGCCTTCGCCGTAATCGCCAAGGTATGGGAGGAAACCACCAAGGGCAAGGTAACGATGATTCTTTTGCTAAAGTTAAATTTACCTTGCCTTCATTTTCTGGAAAATATGACCCTGAAGCTTATTTGGATTGGAAAATGACCGTAGAGCAGAAATTTAATTCCCATTTAGTTCCTAAAAATCATAGAGTTAGGCAAGCAACTAGTGAGTTCAAGGACTTTGCTATTATTTGGTGGAGTGAATTAGTTAAATCTGGCCTATAACCTGACACATGGGATAGACTAAAACGAGCTATGCGGGGTAGATTTATTCCTCCATCTTTCAAACGAGATTTGCGAAATAAGTTGCAATGCTTAGATCAAGGAGAAAAATCTGTAGAAGATTACTTTCAGGAGCTACAAATAGGAATGTTGCATTGTGAGGTAGAGGAGGATGAGGAGGATAAGATGGCTCGATTTTATGGGGGGTTGAGACATAAAATTCAGGACATTATTCAATATAAAGAATACAATTCTCTTAACCGATTGTTCCATCTAGCTATATTAGCTGAACAGGAATTGCAGGGAAGGTAGCCATTGAGAAGGAACAATTGGGGAAGCACGTCTACATCGAGGCCTTCCATTGGGCAAGGCAAAAGTGCCCCTATTCGGAGTTCTACGCCCTCCACCAATAGGGCACCAGCAGCGCCATCTTCACGAGCTACCGAGGTGAGCAAATCTGTTCACGTACAGGCACCCACAAAAAGCACATCATCGGTTGCCTATACGGGACGAACGAGGGATATCCAATGCTTCAAGTGCAAAGTGATGGGCCATGTGCAACGTGATTGCCCAAATCAGAGAGTTCTCATTGCTACAGAGGATGGTGAGTACACTAGTGCTTGTGATAATGATGATGAATTAGCACATGGCACTAACAATGCAGGCGATGAAGACGAGAGTGATAAGGATGTGGAGCACATATGTGTGGAAGATACAAGCAAGTACTTGAGCATTGTAGCACAATGGGTGCTAAGTGCTCAAATGGAGAAGGTAGAGCAAAATCAGCGCCACAATTTGTTCCAATCAATATTCGTGGTTCACAATAGAGCATGTCATGTTGTCATTGATAGCGGATGTTGTAGCAACCTTGCTAGTTCAGATTTGGTTGACAAGCTAGGTTTGCCTACACAACCACATCCATGGCCTTACTACATCCAATGGTTCAACTCTTGTGATAAGTTGAAGGTAAGTAATGTTGTGAGAGTGCAATTTTTTGTTGGAAATTACCATGATAGTGCAAATTTTGATGTCGTGCCTATGCAAGCATGTTCTTTGCTTTTGGGTAGGCCTTGGGAATATGATAGAGATGTGTTGCACCATGGTAGAACTAATACTTACACTTTCACACACAATGGTAAGAAGATGGAGTTGCTACCAATGACTTCTGCGGAAACTCTGAAAGATGATTTGGTTCATATTTCTTGTGATAAAAAAGAGTTGTGCAATGCTTCACTTATATCCATGCCACAACTAGTGAATGAACATGTTAGTAATATTGTTGAACCACCATATGTTGATTCTAGACATGTTGTTCACATTGCTAGTGAGAATGAAGAGCTTAGATTGCTATCTTCTTTAAATACTTGGGGCTATATTCAATTTGATGATCTTTGTCTACTCAATTGTTTAGAGAAGAAATTATTTGCTAGATCTGATTTGCCATGTCCTTTTCATGTGATTTTTCATGCTATTGGCAATTATGATAATAAAGGGGAGTATAATGTGCATAGAGTATACATTTGTTTGAATTTTAATATACCTCCTTTCTATAGTGACATGTCTTGTCTAGAGGACCGCATGAGTATAAATAATTCTCTATCTAATTCCTCTAGTTGTTTAAATGAGTTGCAGGTTGGTTTGCAAGAAGGAGAGTGTTGTGAGCTGCGCGACACTACAAAGTGTTCTCCGTGTTTAAAAATTTCAGAATCCAACCATATGCACAACACTACCTCACCCTATGTTGTAAAAGATAAAGATATGTTCATCAGGCTTAATGACAAGGTGAAACCGCGGACGGTTTTCAATCAAGAAGGGGAGTATGATGAGGACATCACTAGCTCGGATATGATCATAGTTACCTTATGTACTCATCAACTAAAAGTGCATGCTTTTTATGTAAGATTTACATGTTATATATTTGAACATATGTCACTGCACCATGAGTTTTCTATGTTCTTGTTTGCAGAGATACTTGCTTGGATGAAGGGAAAGAGAGATGAAGTTCTGCATGTTTTGGATTCGGATTCAGGCCTTCTGACAGCATCAACTTCAAACAGCCATAACTTTTGATCTAGAAGGAGTTACAGGGCCTACAAGTACTTGTTGGAAAGCTTATGAAGTCTACTTTCAGATGGTTTTGCTTTCACATCAAAATTCCTCTTGAGCTGTCCAGAATCGTCAAAACTAGTTGCGTCATTTTTCCTGTCCGAGTTAGTTTGGGCCTTTGGGCTTTGTATTTGTGTCGTGGGCTAAACCCATGAGAAGTGCGCCCCTCACAGGGCAAACCCTCACCCTAGGACATCCTAACTCATATATATTCAGTAGCCATCACTGTTTAGATGGGTTTTGCTTAGATTTTTCTGTCTTTGAATAGTTTCGCCGTTTATCGGTTTATGAGACCCTAACCTTGAGAATATAATCATTCATCTGCAAGTGAGTTGCAATCTTTCTTGTTCTTGCTTGTATTCTACGATTCGCATGCAGGGATTAGCCTTTGTGGTGAGATCAACCAGGCAGCGCATAGTTGATAACAAGAGGAGACATAGTGCAGTGATTGCAGGGTTCGGGTCTTGGTGATCATAAGCCGGATCATGAGTGTCAATTCTCCACCAAATCAAGAGTTATCCTTATCTAACAGAAGATCGGGCACCCCGTTGCCATCAGGAGTTGATCACCCAGGCAAGGCCGACTACAGAGGTGATCACCAAGGACCTGGGAATGTAAGAACAATCCATCATGCAGTCGGTGTATGTAAATATTTTGTAAGATATGTGTACAATGCCGCTGAGTTCTTGGATTTACTTAGTTATCATTAGCTTTGCCCAACTATATAGTCTACGCCGAGTTAGTCTATAGGAACTTAATAAAATCGTTCACCGCAGAAAGCTATACTCGGGCAAACATAACATCATCGTTGCAAAACTTCATAACTAAAATAAAACAAGCTCGTATATTATTGACAAAGCACATATAATACATGTAGCCCCCGACTCACTACTCGGTTAAAACAAGCAATGTAGTGAGTCAGAGAAAAACTTCATACATATGTATGAGAGAAAATACAGAACTCAAGTATAGAAAGGATGTAGCTGTTCTATGTTCCATGAGTTGCTGACTAGGGCACCGTCTTCGATCTTCAGTCGGTAGGCGCCTAGCCGTGTAACCTCGGTGATAATGAATGGCCCTTCCCATATTGGGGATAGTTTGTGCTTGTCTTTGTTGGTTTGTATTTTCCTCAAGATGAGATCCCCGACCAAAAAGGCACGGCCACGGACATTGCAATTGTGATAATGACGCAGGCCTTGAAAATACCTTGCCGACTAGATTATTGCGACATCCCTAGCTTCCTCCAACTGATCTAGTTTGACCAATCGGGTATTGTTTGATCTTTCTTCTAAGTAAGCCCGAACTCGCGGAGAGCCAACCTCTAACTTGGTTGGTAGCACAGCTTCAGCACCATAGACCAGAAAGAAAGGGGATTGCCCTGTTGCCCGACTAACCGTGGTTCTTAGAGACCAGAGAATAAATGGGAGTTCTTGTACCCACCGCCTTGCATATGGCTGTAGTCGGTCGACTATCCTAACCTTGATACCTTGTAAGACCAAGCCATTGGCACGCTCAACCTGCCCATTGCTCCATGGGTGTGCCACAGATGCATAACTGATCTTGATGCCGAAGTCATCACAGAAATCTTGAAATATGCCACCCGTGAACTGAGTACCATTGTCCGTTATGATGCGGTTAGGAACCCCAAATCGGTATAATATACTCATGATGAAGTCCTTTGCTCTTGCCGCTGTTATGGTAGCAACGGGTTTCGCCTCAATCCACTTCGTGAATTTATCCACTACGACGAACAAGTGTGTGAACCCTCCTAGCGCTTTCTTGAAAGGCCCGACCATGTCAAGCCCCCATACTGCAAAGGGCCAAGAGATTGGGATTGTTTGGAGTTCTTGGGTTGGAAGATTTGTTTGTCTTGCATAGAACTGACAACCCTCGCAAGTGCGAACTATGTCTTTAGCATCTGTTACTACTGTTGGCAAGAAAAATCCCTGCCTGTAAGCCTTTCCGACTAACATCCTGGATGCGGCATGGTTGCCACATATGCCCGAGTGGATCGATTGCAGAATCTACTTGCCCTCATCGGGTGTGACGCAGCGCATGGGGACACTAGATGCACTTCTTCAGTATAGATCTTCTCCGACTACTAGGAAACATTTGCTTTGACGTTTGATTTGTTCAACTTGAATGCAATCTTCTAGGAGTTCATCATCCAAGAGGAATTTGTGAACAGGGGTCCGCCAATCTTGAGATATGATCAGTACTTCGTTTGTTGCCGGGATAGGTTCATCTCCCGATTATGTTGGTACTGGTTTCTTCTTGACTGATGGCTCCATTAGTTGCTCGACAAAGATCCCAGTTGGGACCACTTCTCGCTTGGATCCTATGTTTGCCAATTCATCGGTAGCATCGTTGTATTGCCATAGTACATGTGTTATCTCCAGCCCGTCGAACTTGTTTTCCAGCTTTCGGACCTCCTGACAGTACGCCGCCATAGTATCGTCGAGACATGTCCAGTCTTTCATGATTTGGTTCACCACGAGTTGGGAGTCTCCACGCATAACCAGTCGGCGGATGCTGAGTGATATAGCAATGCAGAGCCCATGGATGAGTGCCTCGTACTCGGCAACATTGTGGGAAGCCGGGAAGTGGATCTGGAGAACGTACTTGAGTTTTTCACTAGTGGGTGACGTCAGTACGACACCGGCCCCGACGCCGCCGATCCATAGAGAATCATCAAAGTACATTGTCCAGTGCTTTAGCTTGTCTATTGTTGTAGTCGTTTGAACTTCTGTCCATTCAGCCACAAAGTCGGCTAGAGCTTGTGATTTGATTGCTGTCCGTGGCTGAAAGGTGATGTCGAACCCCATCAACTCGAGCGCCCATTTAGCGATTTGGCCGGTGGCCTCGCGGTTGTGGAGGACGTCCCCGAGTGGATACGATGTGACCACCATGACTTGATGTGATTGAAAATAGTGCACCAACTTCCAGACAGCGGTGAGTAGGCCGTAGAGCAGCTTCTGGACCTACGGATATCTCATCTTGGAATCAGCTAGGACCTCGCTGACAAAGTAGACTGGCCTTTGTATTTTCTGTATGTGACCTAGCTCGGATCGCTCGACCACCAACACCGTGCTGACTACCTGAGTGGTTGCCGCCAGATATAGCATTAATGGCTCTTGAGGCATAGGTGATGCCAACACTGGTGGTGATATGAGAAATTTCTTGAAGTCTTCGACGGCTTGCTGGGCTTCGGGAGTCCATTGAAAATTATCTGCTTTCTTCAGTAACTTGAAGAAGGGCATGCCATGTTCGCCTAGTCGGAAGATAAATCGGATAAGTGCCGCCATGCAGCCTGTCAGCTTCTGGACGCCCTTCTAGCTAGTCGAGGGTGCCATGTTCATGATTGCATTAATTTTCTCTAGATTAGCCACGATGCCATGATGTGATACGATGAAGCGGAGTAGCTTGCCGGATGGCACACCGAAGGTTTCCTCCAAGTCAGCGATGAGGTCTTCTTTGGACTTTGTCTTGATCACCACATCATTGACATATGCCTCCATGTTGCACCTTATCTGAGTGTGTAGACACTGCTGAATTGCTCGTTGATACGTTGCTCCAGCGTTTTTCAAACCGAATGGCATAGTGATGTAGCAGTATGCGCCAAACGACATGATGAAAGACGTCTTTAGGCAGTCCTCCTCCTTCAGGCTGATTTGGTGGTATCCTGAGTAACAGTCGAGGAAGCTAAGAAGTTCGCACCCCGCAGTTGAATCCACCACCTGATCTATTCTCGGTAGACCAAATGGATCTTTAGGGCATGCTTTGTTTAAGTCGGTGTAGTCTACGCAGATGCGCCATTTACCGTTCTTCTTTCGGACCAGGACTGGGTTTGCCAGCCAATCCAGGTGGTAAACCTCTTTGATGAACCCGGCTGCGAGGAGCTTGGTTATCTCCTCCCGAATAGCATCTTTACGGTCCTGTGCAAAGTGCCGTAGCCATTGCTTGACTGGTTTGGCGTCTGTCTTGACATTGAGGGCATGCTCGATCACCTCCCTTGGTACCCCAGGCATGTCGGAGGGTTTCCAGGCGAAGATGTCCTTGTTTGCCTGGAGGAAGGTGACAAGCGTGTATTCCTATTTGGGATCGAGTCCGGTCCCGACTAGAGCAGTCTTGGAGGGGTTAGAAGCGTCTAGGGGGATCTTCGTCATGTTAGAGTCCGCTGAAATTCTCGACTTTGCTACTTTTTTCACCGGAACTTGGTTGTCCTCAACTTCTGTTGTGGTGGCTTGCCGAATGCTGTCGCGTCCGATTGTCGCTTCTTGAGACTGAGCCAACTCGCAGCTCTCTTTGTCATAGGTGAAGACTTGCTTGACGTCGCTGCGAAGGGAGCGAACTCCGGCTGGCCCAGGCATCTTGAGCACCATGTAGGTATAGTGCGGTATCGCCATGAATTTGGCGAGCGCAGGCTGTCTGAGTATCGCGTGGTATGCAGTCTCGAAGTCGGTGACCTCGAAGCAGATATTCTCTGTGCGGAAGTTATCCCACATGTCAAAGGTGATCGACAAAGTTATCTGTCCGAGGGGTGTTGAAGACAGGCCGGGAATTATCCCGTGGAAGGGCGTCGTGCTCAGCCGCAATTCTGAACGAGGGATTTTCATCTCATCTAGGGTTTTGGAGAAGAGGATGTTGAGCACGTTGCCTCCGTCTATGAGAACCTTCTTTAACTTGATATTTTTAACGACCAGGTCCAGGACGAGTGGGTAGTGTCCCGAGTGTGAAACCCGATCTGGATGGTCTGCGCGATCAAACGTGATGGGCATTTTTGACCAGCGTAGATATTGGGGGGCATCTGCTGCAGAGACCGAGTTGACGTCACGTGCCGCTAGCTTCTGTTTCCTCTTGGACTCGTATGCAGACAGCCCTCTAAAGATATGGTTGAGCTCAGCCTGGGGATCTTGATAATCGTTGGCTGCGCCTGGATCTAGCTTGTCTTTGTCCTTGTCAGCGCCAGATGTTGAGGCTTGCTCGGAGGCAAACTTCTTGAGCATGAAGCAGTCTTTGGCCATGTGTTTACCCTTGGGATGAAAGGGGCAAGGCCCGTTCATCACCTTCTAGTACTCGTTGTTCCTTGGGGGTCACGACCGAGTCCGCTCCACGTTGGCCAGCACATTTTCTGACTTTCGCTTGTGACTGCCGGATTTATTCTGTGTTGGCTCATTGTTAGCTTTTGCCTTTTGGTCCTTCTATCGGGACTCTTTCTTTTCATCAAGGGCCTCAGCAACAGCCTCGGCCGAGTCGGCGTACTTGTTCACCATATCGAAGAGAGCCCTAACAGAGGTTGGAGGCTTCCGAGTAAATTTTGTGATGAACGGGGCGTCCTTGACTCCCTTGCAGAAGGCGGCGATGACGACCTCATCCTTGATCATTGGGATCGAGTTGTGCCTCTCGGAAAACCTTTTGATGAACTCGCGAAGAGACTCGTTCTTCCTCTAGTGCAGTTGGTAGAGATCGTGCTCGAAAGACGGTCTTTCGTAAGTCCCCTGGAAGTTGGCTATGAAGCGTTCCCGGAGTTCCCCCCTGGAGCCGATTGATCGTCTCGGGAGCCCTATTAGCCATGTCCTCGCCGAGTCGGCTAGGGCGACTGGGAGGTAGTTAGCCATGGCTTTATGGTCACCTCTGGTAGCTCGGATTGCTAGAGTGTATACAGTGAGCCAAGACTCGGGATTGGTCTTGCCGTCATATTTTTCGATTCCCATAAGCTTGAAGCCCGACGGCCAGTCGACCTCTTGTAGCTCCTGGGTGAAGGCAGGTACACCTTCATCTGTGTGAGGGCTTCGGCTCCGGTCGTGGTGGTGGAACCACTTGTGGTGGAGACCGAAGCGCTTGTACTCATCCTCCAGTCAGCGGCGCTCATCGTCTTCGCGTTGGCGATGCCAAGCGTTGATGTCTTGGCGGAGATCGCGTTGCAAACGGATTTGCAGATCCTGGTTGAACCAGCGATCGTTCTAGGGACGCTGCCGATTGCTGTTGTTTAGGTTGTCGAGAGATGTTTAGCATGACTCCGCGTGCGGCTGACTCGAGCCGGCTGCCCGGCGTCGTGCTGATGCAGACGAGACCGCTGCTGGAGAACCCGACCGATTGGTTGGTATAAGTGTATCACTCGACTACTAGTGCTGCTGACATGCGGCAGCTGTAATCATGGCCTTGATTCTTGCTATAGTTGGGATGGCCTGATGATCAGGCCCGAGCTAGAGAGTGTCCAGCAGGGCTGCCGCAGCCACGACGTTCTGTTGTGGCGTGACAAAGACGTCGTGGTCGCCAACTCTAGTCTGGAGGATTTGTTGCTGAGTGGTTCGCCCAGCCCTGCGTAGCTCGTCGTTGTGAGCCTCGCGTTCGGCCTCCTCCTGTTGCCGCAGTTGGCGGGCCTCCTCTTCTTGCTACTCTTGTACTCGGCGCAACTCCTGTGGAGGGGTTGAAGCCATGAAGATTTCTCGGGGCAGGAGGAAGCTTGCCAGACTGGTGTCTGAATTGGTGTTCGAACTGTTGTCCGACTTGGTGTCGAAATCTGAGTAGTTCATCAGGGTGATGATGACTCCGACCTCCCTAGATCCAATCTAGAACAGCTCTGGGCCATGTCCGAACTGAACCGTAGAGGATCGGATCTGCCATGTGGGATGTAGATTTTAGATGTCCGCGGTGTTGCCGAGTCTGTGCGGGAGAATGACGATCTCTCCCCTTCCTAGCCCGACCTGGGCTGGCTCAAGGCCGAGTCCGAGTCGAACACCGAAGGAGAGAGTTGTCCCGAGACCCGGGGAAGTAGAAGACTGTTGCAGCAATTCGACAAGGGTTGCTGTGGCATCGTGTGGGCCAACTGGCGCAGAATCGGCCAGTTCCTCGGTCGATCGGATCTGGTCTGAGTTGGTCAAAGTAAGGTTGCCGAACTTGTCGGCAATGAAGTCGATGCTTCTGAATGTGATGGCATCTTCAGGGGAGAATTTGCTGCCGTTGACTCCGGTTGTCGAATCCATCGAGCTTGTTGAGGTTGATCTCGCCGAAGCCCCTACCTGGTGCGCCAACTGTTGATGGTTTACACCGGCAATATGAATATAGGGCTACTTGTCGGATCGAAACTCGGTGGACTGCAAAGGAACACGATGAGTTTATACTGGTTTAGGCCCTCGAGGTGAGGTAATACCCTACGTCCAGTTGTGATGTATTTCTTTGAGGATGTATGGTGGTGGTTCTGATGAACTTGATGATTTTGCCCTCAGGGGGCGCCCTACCTCCCCTTATATACCGGAGGACGGGTTACAAAGTAAGAGTCCTAGCCGGACTACGGCCAAGGGGTCTCCTCTTAGAGATATAACCTACCCAACTAGAACTGTATATTCCTTATCGTACAAAGCTAAGTCTACCGAGCTCTATCATATCTCTAATTACAAGGCTAGGCCCATCCTCTGTCCGAGTGGCCTATATGCTTGTCATGAGGCACTCGGGGCCCATGGCCTCCATAGATTGGGGGGTCTTTACCACCCTAACACCACAGGAGGATCAGTACAATCATCCCCCACATGGCACTCATCGTTGTACGTGAGGCAGAACGGTCCAGTTGCCCCCTCATGCCGAACAGTCCAGTCGTTCCCTTCCAAATCATACATAAATAAACATGAGGCGGAACAGTCCGGTTGTCCCCTCTTAGATACCATACCCAAATGAGGCGGAACATTTCAGTCGTCCCCTCACGGTTCATTCATACACGGCAAAACCAATAGATAGTACCGTAGTCCAGTCGCAGGAACTACCGTTACTACAATGGCGTCCCTAATGCAAGGATAGACAAGTAGAAAACTTAATTGGCTAAGGCCATTTCTAGCACATGTGCTTGTACTGTATACATTAGTTGGTGACATAGAGTTTGGTCCTTAATCGACTCAGGCGAACACTCCCCCTATTGGTACACAATTAACAGCATAGCATACCACTTGTCACCCAAGTCTTAAAACAAGTTTTCCTTGATTTTAGTTCACAAATAATCAGAGGAAACCCCTCTATCGAGAAGTATTAAAATGCCCATTTTGTCATGTATAAAGTGCCCATAATGTTTATTTGTATATTTCTAAGCATGGCTAAGTATTTGGAGGCATAATAAGCAAGTATATACCCATTTGAGCACTTGGAAAGCACTCTAATCTATTCTAAGGTTACAAACAGTAGGGAATTCAAGTTTCAAGGTGGAATATGTAGCAAATATGTCATAGCTACCATTTAACCACATTTCAAATATTATACGTTACAAATACACATGCAAATTTGCAAGCAACACATTTCATTCCCCAAAACATAGGATTCAATTTGTTCAAAAGAAGAGGGGAGAATACTTGCCTTACTCTTGATGAACCTAAGCACCAACTATAACCACTCCTTCACCGATCTCGAACTCGATGTCGAAACAATTTAACATACAAGCAAATAAATACCAAATAATACAAAAATACAACATGCTCTACTATGTATGCAATTCACACAATGGGTAGGTACTGATTTTAGATATTTTTAGTGAAGGATTTATATTTTATCATTTTTCATTTGGAAGATATGAATTTTATATACACGATTACGACATTTATACGTGTACTTTAATTATATATGCAACTAGGGAGGTAGTTCTATAAAATTTAACTTTACAGTGATATTTAGTATAGCTTAGGATGAATTGTGCTGAAAGAATTATAATTTTATGATTTAGTATATGCAAGTTATAAGGGTTTGAAGTCTAAATACGGTCAAATACGCCATTTATACATCACACAAGTTTTGGAGGTATTCTCTGTGGTGACTTGACCAAGTTTTACATCACAGTGGTAAAGACAGCAATTTCATGAGTTCAACAAATCTTAGTTTACTATATTTGGAGTTAGGACGAATTTTCCATAATTTTTATAAGTTATTATACTCTCTATGTACTACACAAAGTATTTATACTTTATACTTATTTTTAGATGTCTTCTATGTACTAGTTGTGCCAAATTTTAATCTACAGAAATAAATTTCATATTTTTCCAAGTCCAAAAAATCTAGGTTCATAAGTTTTGGAGCCAATATGAATTTTCCTATCGATTTTACAAGTTAAAGTATATTTTGTGCTATACAAAATTTTAGAGGTGTTTTCTGTACAGAGAGTGCCATGTTTAAGCTTATAGAAATAAAGTTCACAATTTTTTGGTTCTAACAAAGTTTATTTCACTCAATTTGGAGCTAAAATGAATTAGTTATGTATTTTTAAAATTGGAATATTTTTCAGGTCTACAGAAAAGCATATAAATCATTTTCTTTTCGTTTCCCAGATTTTAACAAGGGGGCCACAGGTCAGTGGGTGTATATTTTTTCTAAAAGACCCTAGAATTCCAGGAATCAACTCGCAATCCCTAGATCCATATGTCAGTCACTTGGCAATTTTACAAATTGGTACCCATAGTTTCAATTCTTCTCCAATGTGGTCACTAAGGCTTGGACAGAGCAGCCTTGTCACGCCCGGCATCCATGTTTGGCCTCGCCGGCAGCAAACGAAGGTGAATCTCGTGATGCAGCTAAAAATAAAGTTGTAGATAAGCTCTATGCAGACCTGTGGGTTCTCATTTCACGGCTGGAGGTGTCTGGATGTGGCTGCATCGGCTGTGCGAGCAGCGGCCGGTTTCGGGTTGCGAGTGCATGTCGAGTTAAAGGCCCGGATCGACCGCATCTATGCATGCACGTGCTACTAAGGGATATACTGATGCTCACCAGTTGCTTGCCGAGACGAGGAAGGCCCCGGCGAAGTGGCGGCGGTGGAGGAATAGAGTGACGGCAACGGGCAATCTTCCAGTTGACGCCAATGGCTTGGCCTGGCCAACAAGACGTTCCACTCAGTGCACACAGGTGGTATAATGGCCCGTGCAGAGGGTGCAGAAGTGAGGATGCAGGGCAAGGCTCACCGGAGAGGACAAATCGTTGATGCCGGCGTGAGACCGATGTCGGGAAAGATGGTAGCCGTTCTCCTCCATGGGGGCTTGGTTGTTGGGGCTTTCTTGGTGGCGTACAACTGGAGTCGAAGCGACCTCTTTGGTGCAGCGGCTTGACCAGAGCTCCACCGAGGCGGCCGGAACGGGGACGTGACGCAGCGGCTGCGCACCGGTGCCAAGGACGAAGACAACGGCAACGCCGAGACTCCGACCTGCACTGAACAGAGCGCAAATGGCACACAGACTTAGGCATGGTGAGTGAATCATGTTTCTAGGCTTGGTTTGCAGCCAAGCTCACCAAGGCAAGCACGGTGGCTATCGAACACCTTGCTGCACCGACGAAGACGGTAGCATTCCTGGCCATTACGAGGTGCACTCTCAAGGTTTTTCTATGGAACGTGGTCTGGGATGAGAGAAGGCTGTGGTGGCGGGAGGAGAGGCCAAATGGGGGAGGTTTCTCCTGGGGAGTGTTGGTGGAGTGAACAGGAGACCGGCTCGGGACTTTTCCGATGCGCGGAGGGCACATGGCGGCTGATCACTGCATGCTCTGGGTGCTGGTCGGTATACTTGGGATGACAGTTGGGTCCCATGGCCTCTAGGGCCCACTTGCAGAGAGAAGGCTAGGGAACAAGGCTAGTGGCTGTCACAGACTAATGCAATGATGGTGTTTTCTCATGCAAAATTGAGAGGCTTAAAGGGTGAAATAAATTCCAGGAAAATTAGGTTGGTTAGCCCATGGTATTGTCAAAGCACTATCCAATTCGATTTGACTTAGAGGTTTAGGTCGAGTTAGGGTAAATCTCCGAAGATTCCTGATTAACAGGATTGACAGAACTGAGTTATGTGCAGGGTTTTTTACCTATTGTTTCATGTTCTTTATTTGTGATCTAGGCCTGGGAAAACTCACCGGTGGCAGAGAGCACATAGGGAAACAACCTGGTAAAGTCCCACTGGATGATAAGCTATGGATTTTATTTGGTGAAATTGCGAAGTTGGCTGGATTAATTAGTTGAATTCCAGATTTCAGCAGACTTGAGTGATTTAATTGGGGTACCAAACTAAGTAGTCAAATCTTGGAAAACCTCAGGTAGCTTAGGGTGATGTTTAGCATTTTTGAGAATTGTTCCATAATTTTCTATTCAACCATTTAATTTTAATATTTTTCCTTGTTCACTTTAGTGCATATGAACCTATTATGATAATGCAATAAAGATCCAAAAACAGTAGGAATAAATTATGCACAACCAAGGGAGATGATTTATTCATTTCACATTTGTCACATGATTTTTACAATGCATCAACTATTTTTAGTATTTTTTAGCCACTCAAATGCACATGAACTTATAATGAAAATGCATTTAAAAGCCAAAAACAATGGAAACAAATATGCACACCCAAAGATGGTATTTTGTTAATTTGCACTTCTTATCACTTGACTTTTAGTTCATTACTTTGGGTTGGTTACATTTTTATTCTACTAAGCTAATTATTAGGATTTTTATTTGCCAAATTTTCAATTATAGAAGGTTTTACCCTATACAAGGAAAACCTAAAACACATTAAAATAATGAATGGTGCCCAAGGTTACGCACACATGGTTCATCACATGTACTTTTTGATATTTCCAAACTTTTACTTCGTGTCTGTTTCACCGAATTAAGTTTCTAGGACGGATTTAAATTATGACTCATAGTTGGACGATTTCTTGCCATTTTAAGTTGCACCTAATTAATTTAGCAACTTGCAACCTAAGGTCACAAAGTCGTGTTTTGTATTCCATAGGTGTAGCGCCTCCCACCCGGTAACCCCCCGTATGGTGATACTAGAGAGGAAGCGCCCCGCAGGAGATTGGCGTGAACCAACTCCCACGGAACCGCGATGCTGGTACCAGTCCCAGGAAACTAAGCTGGTACCCGCGGTCAACCGAGATGTACCACAGCAATTAGCTATATATATATATACACTACACCTTTATAAGTTGCGGCTTCGGGCAAGCCCTGGGCAGCAACCAGCAAACAGAACAGCAGCAGCAGAACGACAGCGCAGCGAGAACCCAATCCACAAGCAATGGCTTGGGACTAGGAAAGAAACCCTAATCTTCACTTCCACTTCACTCTTCCTGAAGGAGGGGAGAAAGAAATAGATTGAGTACTTACATACTCAGCAAGTCACAGAAAATGTGAGATATGCAGGCTTTCAAAGAGAGGCTAGGGTTTATTTCACAAACCTTTTCTTTTGAAAACATTTTCGAAAATCTAAGTGTGGGTTGTCTCAAAGTGACTAGAAGGAGGCTCTCGCCTCGATCCTGTCCGCAAATTGCTTTTCAACAACTCGAGCGGACGAATTAGATTTTAATTGATCTCAGGTATTCTTATACCACCTGTCAGACCACGACAGCGGTTCAGTGGATCTGCCCTCAAGCAGCTTTCCACTGTATCAACATCTATTACTTTATTTTCAATTTCGCCCACTCAGGACGTAATCTCATTTTTCACTTCTGTCCCATCCAGGACATCATCTCTTAACTCATCTCAGTGGCTCCTTGAGCCATTCACAACTCATCTCGATGGCTCCTCAAGCCATCCATAAACTCAACTCAAACTTATACCGCTCCCACTCAGGAAGCCCTAACTATGATGCCAATCGACATCCCGGGTCACACAGCCCCGTTTCAGACCACTTAGGTCATCCATCAGCCACTAAGGCTGATTCTGGTAACGATTCCCATACCACAAATCACTTTTGTAAAACCTTGGCAAACAAATCTACGCTAGAGGAATTACCTCACATTACCCGCAACCGTGGGCGCGGCTATTCGAATAGTTTGGTATACCTTTGCAAAGGGTGCACGCTTTACCTACATGACACGAGCTTACTCCCACGCTGGCCAAGCGGGGAGGTTCGCGACAAGGCCTTTCCAAAGCCTTCCCAGGATAGCACGCTGCCCTATAAATGGGTGCTCACACTCAACCAAGTACCAGGAACTCATTTCCTGTACTCAGGAACGGGGGTATATCGCCCTCTTGGCACCCAGCCAGTCCCACATTTATTAGCAACCGAAAACCATCCTGGGAACACTAGTTACTCAGCTAGGGGTGTCCCATACCACCCGTGTGGTCGCACTGTGAGATGCTCGGATGGAATTCCCCAAGGAATCGGTCCTTATATGCGAATACAAAGTGCCACCACACAGGCGATCACTTTGCACCGCGGAAATTTTCGCAAATGGATTTTGTTTCACAAATCTTGCCGACATCGCGTGCCGGGTTTTTAAACCACTTTGGAAACCCAAATTTTCCCAGATCGACAAACAATTGAGTTGTGAGTGGAAAACATCAGAATCCATGCTCAGAAAGCATGGTCACCGAGGTACCACAGGGTGGAGTGACAAGGAATGGGGTACCAAAGACCTACAGGATTTATGTAACTACCGGCCAGGCCCGTCGGTTCGACACACAAACCGAGACCGATCAATTTTAATGTGCACACTAGCAATGCAATTTCACAAACAAAACATTTTTAAATTTAGGAGCAACATGGTCAAGGAGTACTTGCCTCAGACGACGTCTTCGAATCTTCACGAAAATCCGACGTCTGACGATTTTCCGAAGCGTCGACTACACGCGAAACGAGAGAAAAACACACAAAACCCTATAAATAATATACTATTATTAATAACTAATAGTTCCATGAGGTAGATCTCATTTTGAGAAAAATATAGAGAGTTGAACGGGGTCAGTCGGAGTTACGGTTTGGAAGATAAGATTTTTGGAAGTTTTTGGGAATTTTTCTGGGATTAAAAAGGAATTATTTGAATTTTGAAAGGAATATTCCTTGGAATATTCTTGGGCTGACAAAGGGGACCCAGTGTCAGTGGCTAGAGAGAGAGGGCTGATGGTGGTGGCCCACTTGTCATTGGCACAGGAGAGAAATAAAAGAGCAAGGCCCACTGTCAGTGATACAAAAGAGAATGAAAGGGATGGCCCATATGCAGTGATAGAGAAGAGGGCCACTGTGCACTTATTGGAATAGGGCCCACTTGGAAGTGACAGAGGGAGAGACTGAGCAGTCGGGCCCGCTGGATAGGGGTACTGCGCGGGGCCTGCATGTTAGGGAGAGAGAGAGAGACGCGGTGCCGGACAGGCTACAGGAAACGGCCGGCATAGGAGTCGACGACCGGCGATCGCCAGAGGCAATCTCGCAGGCGGCGACGAGGCTCGGCAAATGGCCGGCATCAGCAGAGAGCGGGGATGACGGCGAATTGGCTCATCGTCTCGGATTGGCAGGACAGGCGGAGGAAGGGGGTCGGCGACGGTGACACAGAACCGTCGGCGGCGGCAAAGAGAGAAGCTCGTCGCCGGTGACCAAATCAGCGGCGGATTGGCTTGGGATAGGTTGGTCCAGGTGCGGTGTGTTGCTAGGAAGCTAGGGGAGAGGATTAATTCGTGTTTTACCTGCATCTGCAGCGAGGAACAGAGCGGCGGCAACGGGGGACGGCGGCGGCGGAATTTGGGCGTTTTTGATTTGGTGGTTAATCGGCGGCGAGGAATGGCGGTGGAGCTTCCTGGTGGTTAGGGGAGTTCGGTGGTGGCAGTAGATTGGTCGAGGGTGGTCAGAATCGGCGGCGGGAGCTTGGTCAGAAGGTAGCGGAGGGGGTCTCTCGGCGGCGAGGTCACTTGGCAGCTTGTCTGGGTGGCCGGAATGGGGGAAACTGTTGCCATATTTATAGGAGGGCTCCTGGTGCTAGCGGGCAGAGGACAAAGGTAGAGGGGGAGGAGATAAACTCGAGCTTTGCCGACGAGGTTCATCAATGGCACCAAACGCCGTGGCTCACATCATCGGCTGCAGAGAGGGAAAATGGGGCATGGAGAGAGCGGCGAAGCGATAGGGTGAGGTGACTTGGCGCGGGTGTTGATCTCTGGGGCTCGGCACGGAGGAGAACGCGACAGCGGGCCGTGTCTAGTTTCTGGGCTCGAGGCGAGGACGGCGGGGCGTCTTGCGCCGTGCGCCGAGCGGTGGAGTGATGATGGCGGGGTGCCACGCGCCGTGCACGAGCGGCAGGGTGACTGATGGATGCGAGCAGAGAGGGTACAGAGAGAGGAATAGAGAGGATTCCAGAGAAGAGAGAGAGAGAGAGGCGAGCGGCAGGAGGAAGACGATGCATAGTGCATCGGCTGGTGAGCGAGGCCGCGTGGCAGAGAGGATCCAGGCCGTCCACGCGGTAGCATCCAGCGGCCGAGAAGCGAGGCAAAGGGGAGTGGTTGACGCGCGGGGCCCGTGGGGAGGAAATCCCATGTGCGCTCGCGCGGGCCGAGCAGGCCGCGCAAGGGGGAACAGGGATGGGCTGAGAATGAGGGAGGCTGGCCCGGCTTGCACAGGAGGTTTTATTATTTTTCCAGAGGCTGTTTTAAGGAGTTTTGGATGATTTCCAAAAGGGATTTAATCCAAAATTTGATTTTTGGGGTTCATAAAATTCTGGAGATTTATGGAGAGGACTTTTACCAAGGTATTTGTCTGGATATATATATATATATGTATACGTATACATATGCATATACATGTGTATATATATATATATAGAAGAATGGATAGGGATTTTTGGAGATTTGAAAAGGGTTTTTGCAATTTGATGCTTGATTTCTCGGGGAATAAATTCAAGAGAATTTTTGCAGAGGGACTCGGATATATTTATATATATGCATATATACACACACACACACACACACACACACACACACACACACACACACACACACACATATATATATATATATATATATACATTTGAAGGGAGGTCTAGAGAGTGTTTTTAAGGGACAATTTGGGATTTAGATTCGGATTTGAGATTTGGACTTCATGGACTTTTTGGGAAACTTTTGAGAGAAGAATTATAGGAAGAAAAATCTCGAGGGGAGATTAGGGTTTGAATTTAATTCTTGGGATTTGAGGCCAATTTTGGGAAGAGAGTTCTCGATGGAATTCAAGGTTTCCGAGAGGAACAAAATAAGAGGATTTTAAATAGAGGGCTTCAAAGATGATTTTCGAAGGGTTTTATTGAATTGCAAAATTCGAACCCGAGTACAGAGAATTTTTGGTGAGATATTTGATTTTGGATTTTCCGAGGAATTTTAGAGAGAGACAGTCAAATTGCAAAATTTGAGTATCGGATTTTAGGAGAGAGTTTGGGACCGAGGTTTAAGTGTTTCAAGGAGATTCAGACTGAGATCTATGGCACTTAGTCCTTAAGCACACACAAAGAGCCAAAAATTTTTGAAATTAGGGTTTTTATGAAAATAGTTTTTTTTAACAGCCCGGAAACCGGGGCGTTACAATAGGGTTTTTCATATTTTAAATCCTTGGTGGTTTTGGTTTCAAGGAGACGTAAAATGTTTTACTAGTTAAATTTTGAGTTTAACATTGACTGAGTCAATCTTGATGGAACGTCCTAAGGATTTTAAGAAATTTTTTATGGCTATTTTTAGGTGTATTGCAACTGAGATTCTCTCGTCTTGTTTCAAAGTTACTTCGATCATTATATTTTTATCTTGTGTGCATAGAGAAACAGCAAAACACGTTTTATCTTCTCCAAAAAATCTAGAATTTCCATAATTTGATTTTGGGTATGTTACAGTAGATTATTATTCCATGCCTTGAATTATTGTTGAATATGCCTTGTCACTCTAGCTATATTTGTGAGTTGAACATGGGGTACCAACTCATAGTAAAGTAGACATGCATAGCCCTGCTCACACTAGTTTTATACGCAAAGCATAATATTGGCTAATGATCTACTCATCACCTTTTTATATGAACTGTGTGCCTGTGTGCTATCTTGTCGGTAGCATGTGTTGCACCATGTAGTAATCAACTGGTGGAAAAAATGATTTAGACTAGGGCGATGGTAGATCCATGTGAACCTATGTCGGCCTCCGGTTTTGAAGACCGGGAACCTCTCATGTATTTAGTACCAAATCACTAAATCAGTAGCTTGGTACATACATAATATGACTGGTACTATTGCATTTATTGGCATAAAGTCTCTAGTATCTTAGTCACTACAACAGGGGGTCGCCCGTATAGGACCCCAAATAGACATAGCCAACCATCTTATGGTAAACTAGCAAAAGAGATAAGGTGCGACAGCTGAAGCATAAGCGGTAATGGTCCTACGTTTGTCCACAGGCACCCGACTAGCAACTTTGGTCCAATGGCGCCTTCTTCAGTTCCTTCTCCTCCGGGTAGTGCTCATATGGTTCACCATCGGCATCTATCTCTAAAAAGGGGGTTAAGCAACGATGAGTACTTAGAGTACTCGCAAGCTACCACTACAACATGATTAGATGTTCGCAGGGTCCAAGGAAGCTCATGTTTATTAGCTCAAAGCTAATTTTCACAAACAGTTCACAAGTCTAAGATCTAGCCATTTTATTAAACACGTTCATCAATGTTCAAGTAGTTTATCCGATCATGAGGGTTGTGTCCACCTCGCCAAGCTCCACTTGGTTTGGTTTACCCTCATGTCCATTTCTCCAACCATTGTCTAAATCCACTTTCCTGCATTTCAAGTAAGTTCCCACATCCATCCTTCCCATTCTAACCAAGTTTGAAGATTTAGAGTCTAGTCAAGAATAGTACAATTCCCGGTGCTCCTTTTACCGTGTGTGCTCCTTTAACGCTTTACCCGCAATCCGTGGCGCACCCAACACATGAGACTTGCCATGGCCTAGTTTTTTTGGATCTTCTAGCATTGCGGCACCCGCTCCAAAGATTATGAGCCCCCATGCACCCCCTGGCACTCCAATCCTGTCTTACCAGTGGTGTGAGGAGTCTTGGACACAGAGGTATCAAGGAGAGAGAAGCAAAGGTTCATTTTATTCGACATATCAATTAAACCGCACTCTATCCTCTTTCTTCCAACACAACGCACCATAGTGATTAGAACCAATCATGACTGGGATGCTGCCCCACTAGAATCACCTAGTCCAGCAGGTCTATGCCCATACAAAAAATATGGACGTACTCTATTTGTTTCCTGCCTATTCTCTTCACTCGGTCCTTAACTGATTAGGGTCGGTGCTAGCCTTTTCCAGAAACCACCCAAATTAACCCATGCCACCCCGATGAAAAATGATTTTGTCCCTTAGTTTTGGTTTTCGCAAATGGTTTTAGATGTGTCTTGCGAGTGGCAATTCATGTCTCCACTTTTATGCAATGATGATCATTCCTTACCCAGAACGACCATTCCCATCCCACCCATTATCACATGCATATGAGAAGTCTAGTAAGCAGTGCTAAGCATGGTCAATAATTGACATAGAATAACATACAACATCAAGGAATATGGCATCAATATCAATGGAGGCTTAAACGGAATGTAGGTACGCTATTTTAACCTAAGTTACAAGGCCTTCGGCCCACTTTGACTCGGACTGAAAAAGTGATGTGTCTTATTTCGCAGTTTCTGATCGGCTCAGATGGATTTTGGAGGTGAGACCAGATCCATTTGAAAGTAGACTCCGAGATCTTTCCAACGAGTACTCACGGGCCCTGAGAAGCCTTCTGGATCAAAAGTTATAGCTGCTTGAAGTAGATGCTGTTACGAAGGCCGAGTCTGAGTCGAACTCGCGAACAGGACTTAGATTGCGCTTGATGGTTCCACTTCTACACTTGAGCTCACATGGTCCTTCACCATGATTCCTAAGGACAATTAAATCATCACAAGAATTAAGTAGTTTGCCATTCTTTGAAACATTTGTATGCAAACTTAGGAACGTATTCACCTGATGGTTAAGTTAACGTGCTTGCGCTCGAGTCATTAGTCCTTGTATCATAGTTTCAGTTTGTTGTGGAGTTGGCACAGTTGTATCTATAGAAAGGATGTCCTCATCAGTCACCTAGCTTCACACTTTAATCCTAGAGCTGAGAAACCCAGAGAGGAGGGCTTTCCTTGCCTCTTTTTCTCCTCCTCCTTGCTGCCAGCTGAGAAGAAGAAGCCATCGCTGGCGCTTGGTCCTCCGGCGATCTTCCCGTCTCTTTCATGTTCTCTGCTCTACATTGCATGCCTTAGCTCCTCCCACTGACCCCAATCCATTTTGACCACTGCTGTACCAGGAATGTGGCCTCGCTGTGGAAGCCAGGGAGCATGCTCGGCGCAGCCGCGCTGTTGCCACCAACATTCCCGCCGCCTCGGAGCAGCCCCAGCTTCGCTGCTTCACTGCCAACACTACCTCAGCTCCAGGAGTAGAAGGCCCCAAGAATCATCTAGTTTGGTGCCGTGAGGAGGGAGATCAGCCATCGTTTTCTTCGTCTCCGGCCGAGCTCCGGCGAGCCCAATCCCGTTCAACCGGTGAGCCATCTTCAAATTCCTTGCGTGGGCAGCTTCCTCGTGACCTCACTGACTTCCAGCATGGTTTGAATCACTAGTTTGTTGGCCAAAGCTAGCTATCATCATCGCCTTGTTGATTTTGCTGCTGCCGGGAGTACTCCACCATCACTGGAGCTCACGCGAGCTCGCCCAACCTATCTTGGAGCACGGTGAGTCTCCTCATGACATCTAGCACCCATTCCATGCAATGCCTTGCTTGATTTGTGGCCGCATTGCCACCTGCACGTGCAACCTGAAGACAACCACTACTTAGACTCATCGCCGGCGAGCTATGGTCCACCGCTAGCAATGGCACGACCATCAACAAGCTTATCAAAACCCCCTCTTCCTTTTTGCTTTTGGCTGCAACCTCAACCGAGCTGCCGTTCGCCGCCGACACTAGCGAACAGAGCCGGTGGCCCAGCCAGTGTCGATGTTTTGTACCAGCAATAATAATATAGGGCTACTCGTGAGACCTAAATTTGATGGATTGCAAAGGAACACGAAACAATTTATCTTGTTTCAGGCCCTTAAGGTGAGGTAATACCCTACTTCCAGCTGTTGTGTATTGTCTTTGAGGTTTCTCTGGTGAGATTCTGTTCTGCCCCAGGGGGCTTCTTGCCTCTCCTTATATATCGAGGAGGCAAGGTTACAAGGTAGGAATTTCAGTCGGACTTGACCAAGGGATTTCCTTCTAGGAATACAACATACCCAACTAGGACTATATCCATTTCCTTATTATACAAGGTGATATGCACCCAGTCCTGTTGCATCCCTAATTACAGGATTGGGTCTATCCCCTATCCGAGTGGCCAGAAAGCTTCCCATGAGGTACCTAGGGCCCATGGACTCCACAGTAGCCCCTGTGGCCAGAAAGCTTCCCATGAGGTACCTAGGGCCCATGGACTCCACAGTAGCCCCTGAGACCTTCATAGTTGAGTCACAGCTGGTGTGAGTACTCATCCTCCTTCATGAAGATTTCCCGAGTGCCTTGCTCCCAAGTACTCATTGTCCAAGTACCTCTTCTCCAAGTCCCGCTTCATATCAGCTGGCAATGAGGCTATGATGGGCTTCATAGAAAAATATGAATAGTGTGCACAGAATAGGCGCACCTATTAGGTGTAGCCCCCGACTTTGTGCTTAATTTTCAAACAATTAAACATAAAGTCAAAGAACTTTAACCTTTAACTCTTTTCCGAGTACTATATTTCTCAGAAATTGGACTCTTCAGCGTCATATCAACTGGAAACATTTTTTGCTCAAGGCAATCCAGCTAAGCATGTAAACCGAGTACCACTTCATGGATTTTAACCCAATATGTGGTGAGTCCACCAATGTTGAGAGATAATTAGTACTTTATTTGTTGCCGAGGTAGGTTCAGCCCCCGACTGCGCAAGCATAGGCTTCTTCTTGATTGATAGTTCCAATAATTGCTTGACAAAAACTCCAATCGGGACCACTTCTGGTTTGGATCCCATGTTGGCTAGCTCGTCTGTGGCTTCATTGTATTGGCACAGCACATGTGTAATCTCTAGTCCATCAAACTTGTTTTCCAGCTTTCGTACCTCTTGATAGTAAGCCGCCATGTTGTCGTCCAAACATTTCTAATCTTTCATGACCTAGTTCACCACGAGTTGAGAATCCCCGCACACTACCAGTCAGTGAATGCCAAGTGATAAGCTGACTGGAGCCCGTGGATGAGTGCCTCATACTCGGCGACGTTGTGGGATGCTGGAAAGTGTATCTGAAGGAGTATTTCAATTTTTCTCCGGTGGGTGATGTCAGGACGACACCAGCCCCTGCTCTGCCAATCCACAGAGAACCGTCGAAGTACATCGTCCAGTATTCTAGCTTGTCCGTTGGTGTAGCCATCTGAACCTCTGTCCACTCAGCCATGAAGTCGGCTAGTGTCTGTGACTTGATTGCTGTCGGAGGTTGAAAAACAATGTCAAACACCATCAGCTCGAGCACCTATTTAGCAATTCTGCCAGTGGCCTTGCGATTGTGTAGGATGTCCCCAAGTGGATACGATGTGATGATTGTAACTTGATGCTGCTGGAAATAGTGCACCAATTTCTGGACAATTATAAGTAAACCATAGAGTAGCTTCTGGATTTGGGGATATATTATTTTGGAGTCGCCTAGGACTTCACTGATGAAGTAGACTGGCTTCTGTACTTTTTGTATATGCCTAGGCTCTGCCCACTCTACAACCAACACTATGCTGACTACCTAAGATGTTGCCGCCAAATATAGTATGAGTGGTTCTTGGGGCATAGGTGATGCCAACACGGGTGGCGACGTAAGGAATTTCTTAAAGTCTTCAAAGGCTTGCTGGGCTTCTGGTGTCCATTGAAAATTGTTGACTTTCTTTAGTAATTTGAAAAAGGGCATGCCCCATTCGCCGAGTCAGGAAATGAATCGGCTGAGTACCGCCATGTTGTACGTCCTTCTAGCTAGTCGGGGTGCCATGTTCATGATAGCATTGACTTTCTCTGGATTAGCCTCGATGCCTCGCTGTGATATGATGTAGCCGAGTAACTTTGCCGAAGGTACTCCGAAGACACACTTTTCCAGGTTTAACTTCATCTTGAATCTCCGAAGGCATTGAAAAGTTTCTTCTAAGTTGGCGATGAGGTCTTCCTTGACTTTGCTCTTGATTACCACGTCATCGACATACGTCTCCACTAGATAGCACGTTGATATGTTTGTTGACACAGTTTAGGGCCAACACACCGAGTTGCGCTAGAACGCGTGGTCGTCGAAATCACCTCGCGGGAAGCCGCTGTGAAAACCAGCCAGGCCGGTTTCCTGAAGCTGGCCGTGAAAACCTAGAACCACCACCCCGGGAGGGACCCCGTCAGGGATGATGTGCCTAGGGTTGTTCTGAGATCGGCAGACCACTCAGAACGTCCCAAATCGCCGTGGAGACGAAGAAGGAGAAGCAAAGGGGGTTGGAAAGGCTAGGGTTTGGAGGAAATAAAAAGTAAAGATATTTTGATTGATCGATTGGATAGATCCTCAATCGGCCGTGGCCCTTTATATTTATAGGGTGGGGAGGTCTTGCCTCTACAAGGAATTCCAATTACAAGTCGTGATCTACATGGATTCCTTGACTCTACTCGGACTGGGTCAAAACCGGCCAGGCTGGTTTTGGAAACAGGTCAGGCCGGTTTTAGAAACAGGTCAGGCCGGTTTGGCTAAACTGGCCAGGCCGCTTTGGGAAACAGGTCAGGCCGGTTTTCCCAGCCAGACTGGCCTTGTGCCAATTTTGGCCATCAACATATGCCCCCCTGTTTTCTGGTAAAGCTTGCATTCCAGAAAACATGTTAAAACAAAAATTAATCTAAGGGCAATGCTCGTTACATAATTCATCGGTCTCTTTGTTCCAAGGGCGATATTTGAAGATACCGGCCATATTATCTCAAGCATCTTGCCATACACTTGGATAATACCTTTTCAAGTATCTACTATTAAGAGCTCTAAGCAGCCACTGACCTCGCAAAGTTTCCACCGTATAAGAATTCCTGAAAAGGCAGCTGATGCTTAACTAACTCGCGGCTTAAATCAGGCATCTCATGATATTCCCATGCAAAACAATTGACATACTCTCTCAATAGCTCGATTAATTTAGCTTTATAATCAGCTTTCAAACTTTTGTTTATAAATGTCGGCCTTGGTACAGTACCATCACCAATATCAACCTCCTCTAAAGGATCAGCCGACGTAAAACCTTGTCCTAATTTGCTCACATCATCAAAGTCTTCAATGGCCTCGCACATATCGTTCTTATTCGCCCGATAGTGCTCAAGTCTCTGCTGCAACCACTCTAGATTTAAATCCATCTAAATCACATGAGGTGGTTTAGCCGATCCTCAACCGGCTTTATGACAGCAAGATTTCCCTCTGGAATAATACGATAACCCGAATTGAGATGCACCACACATATATCCACATTCATATGCTCAGGAGATGAACCATAACCAACAAGCTGTTCATCGTCCTTTTCCTGGGATTCCGATGACAACTTATCATCACAAACCATTGGAGCAGAAATATCAAAACTGGGCGCTGCTTCTGTCGAAACTGGTCTGACCGATTCTGAAACCGGTCTGACCGCTTTGGGAGAAACCGGTCTGACCGGTTCTGAATCCAGTCTGACCGGTTCTGCTGCTGGGCCAGCATCAACCTTAATCTTCCACTCCTTCTTCTGTGGGATCATGGGCCTATATTTGTTGAAGTATTCATCTCTCTGCTTCTCAAGCTCCTGTTCCCTTTTCTCCTGAAAGCGAAGTCTCTGTAATTTCCTCTTTTGAGTACGAGTCAAGCCCGGAGGAGACCACCTTGGCAAGAAATACTTAGAAGTAGAACCACCGGTGCTGGCTTCATGATCATTGGTTGCAGGAGCCTTTTGGACAGATGTCTCAACTAAATCGCCAATGACAATCGGTCTTTTGCCATCATCCTTGTTAGGGACTAACATGCTTCCAATCTGCATAACATCATCGGCCATAGTCCTCTCTGGATAAACATTAACCTTCTGCACCTCCTCTTCTTTCTTCTTGGGCCGATACACTTGCTTTAGAGGAGATGATGTGTGTCTCTGCTCCAACCGGTTAGAACGGTTTGGCGAAACAAGTCTGACTGGTTTCACCTGCTGATCCCAACCTGATCGGCGAGGTACCAAACGGTTATGTGTAGGGCGTGAAATCCTATCAAAAGCTGACCTCCCTGATTTCTTCCATCCTGGATGAAAAGATTGATATGGCATAGGATGGCAAGGCATCCACATCATCCCATTATATTCTAACATCGGATATTGCGAGTTTGATGCTGAAGGAGCCCAAGGCATGGTAGGATACTGACTTTGGTGAGGATGCAAAGTCACAACCACACTCTTCGGTCTTATAGCTGCCCTTGAATGTGAATTGGGTCTCCCTTGATGCATTGGTGACCTCATTCTCTTTTTAACCGGCCGATCACATGTAACGGCCCTCTGATTGACATATTTGGACAAAAGCTGATCAAAAGTAGGTTTCCACTTCATAACGCTCCCCTGATCTTTTGCTGAATTTAATTTCCATGTGCCAATCTCTGGACGCTTTAGTTTCAGCATTCAGGGACGGCCCTGGTTAAAACCAGCCTGACCAGGTTCGCAAACCGGTATGACCGGTTTGTCCTGCATAACAGGTTCAAACGGTCTCTGCTCAATTTGCGAAGACGGTCCTTGCACCCCGTGTCCAGAAGCTTTCACAGTGATTTTAAAGGACTCTCTGCCATCAGGAGCTTTTTCATACACCACCTCCCTCATCAACTTTTTGTCTTTTAAGCTCTCAGTCTTGGCTTCACCAATGACCACATTCTTCCCTTTGGTTGTTTCGGCTTGATGCGGCCGAACCAATACCTTGGGCTGCTGTAAATCTATGGTGTTGATAGGGAAAGGTGTCTTGTCCACTTGTATCTCATGAAGAGTCAATCGTCCTTCATTAATAGCCGATTGAATCTGTCGACGGAAAACATTGCAATCGTTAGTAGCATGTGAAAAAGAATTATGAAACTTACAATATGCACGCTTCTTCAATTCCTCAGGTAAAGGCATAGCATGAGATATCTTAATGTTTCTGTTTTTAAACAATTCATCAAATATACGATCACATTTAGAAATATCAAAAGTAAATCGCATTTCTTCTTGCCGACCCTTATGAGCCGGCTTAAGTGATGAACAAGAATATGTTTTAGCTTTTGAAGGCCATACAAATTCAGCAACGTAAACATCTTTGTCCTCATCGTCTGAACTATCAGATTTATACTCAACAACATGAACATTAGATCGATGAGGCTTAAAGCTTTCCTTTTCTTTCTTAATTCGGATTTCCTGAATTAAAGCTCTTATTTGCACTTGAGCAACCGAAAGAAAATCACCACCTTCTATTCTATCCCTAATAGAAGATCTCAATCCCTTAAAACAAATATCTGCAAGATCCATATCAGAAATTGACAAATTAAAGCAACGGTTCTTGGTTTCTTTGAATCGTCTGATATAATCAGAAACAAATTCTTCTCTACCTTGCTTAACCGATGTTAAATCCTCCCTAAATTTAGAAAATTCATTGTTCCAACTAGAGTTATTTGGCTGTTGTGGCATTGTAACAGCAGTATTTACTCTCTGATTTACATGAGGTACATGATTACCATGAGCACGCCTTAAATAGCTATCATATACATCATTCGGTATCCCCCTATAAGATGCATTTGCATTAGGAATAGGGGGTGAAGTGTACGCGAATGTGGTATAAGGTGGAACAAAATTAACAATTTCATTAGTACAACCATAAGCGGCCGAACTAGGCATGGTAGCAAGCGGTTCAGGCTGCTCAGGCACCACCACCAGAAAACCGGTTTGACCGGTTTGAAGAACCGGTCTAGCCGGTTCTGCCGTGTTCGGCAGTTGTGGCTGACCTGGTGATGTTTGACCCTGAAAAAAGTTCAACGGCATACCATACTATGCATTTTTAGGAATTGCACCTAGTGTAGCCGATGTACTAGGTTGTATGACCTCATGTAGATTAACATTAGGTTCAATAGATTTTCCTTTTTCTAATCTTTCTATTCGTTCAATCAATGTCGCAACAAGTTCATTCGTACTTCTAGCAACAATATTAGATTTGACATTAGGTACAGATGTGTTGGGGGGTGAATTGCTTACATTGCTTATTACCTCAACCTTGTTGTCGCTCATCTTGAACGCAGGCATCACGAAATCTTGCACTCTTGTGACTGTGCCTTGGCGGTCTTTCTTGAATCCCATCAAGAATTGAGATCTGAAATAAGCTTCCGCCGCCAAATAATTTTGACGCTCCTCTTCACTGATCTCTTCGATAGAAGCCGTGATGATGTTGTTCTTGTCGAATTCCGTGTTAGATCCCATCTGGCTAGGGTTTGATAGAACGGTTTTAGCAACCAGATCTTTCGTCCCCAGTGGAGTCGCCAAAAATGTGTTGACACAGTTTAGGACCAACACACCGAGTTGCGCTAGAACGCACGGTCGTCGAAATCACCTCGCGGGAAGCCGCTGTGCAAACCAGCCAGGCCGGTTTGGGAAACCGGTCAGGCCGGTTTCCTGAAGCTGGCCGTGAAAACCTAGAACCACCACCCCGGGAGGGACCCCGTCAGGGATGATGTGCCTAGGGTTGTTCTGAGATCGGCAGGCCACTCAGAACATCCCAAATCGCCGTGGAGACGAAGAAGGAGAAGCAAAGGGGGTTGGAAAGGCTAGGGTTTGGAGGAAATAAAAAGTAAAGATATTTTGATTGATCGATTGGATAGATCCTCAATCGGCCGTGGCCCTTTATATTTATAGGGTGGGGAGGTCTTGCCCCTGCAAGGAATTCCAATTACAAGTCGTGATCTACATGGATTCCTTGACTCTACTCGGACTGGGTCAAAACCGACCAGGCTGGTTTTGGAAACAGGTCAGGCCGGTTTGGCTAAACCGGCCAGGCCGCTTTGGGAAATAGGTCAGGCCGGTTTTCCTAGCCAGACTGGCCTTGTGCCAATTTTGGCCATCAACAATGTTGCACCAGCGTTTTTCAACCCGAACGACATAGTGACGTAGCAATATGCACCGAATGGCGTGATAAAAGAAGTCTTTAGGCAGTCCTCCTCCTTTAGGCTGATTTGATGATATCCCAAGTAACAGTCATGAAAACTGAACAACTCACACCCCACAGTGGAGTCGACCACCTTATCTATCCTAGGTAGACCAAATGGATCCTTAGGGCATGCCTTGTTTAAGCCGGTATAGTTGATGGACATATGCCATTTACCTTTTTCTTCTGGATCAGAACTGGGTTTACTAGCCAATCTGGGTGATAGACCTCTTTGATGAACCCGGTTGCAAGGAGTTTGGTTATCTCCTCCCGAATAGCATCTTTGCGATCTTGTGCGAAGTGCAGCAGTCGTTGTTTGACTGGTTTGGTGTCCGACTTGATGTTGAGGGAATGCTCGATCACCTCCCTTGGTACAACAGGCATGTTGAAGGTTTCCAAACAAATATATCCCTATTCGCCTGGAGGAAGGTGACGAGCGCGTCTTCCTATTTGGGGTCGAGTCCAGTCTCGACAAGAGCAGTCTTGGTGGGGTCATAAGGGTCCAGGGGGATCTTCTTTGTATCTGAATCCGCCGAAATTCCTGACTTAGCTACTTTCCTCGCCGGAACTTGATTGTCCTCATCTGCAGGTGTTGCCGCTAGTCGGATATTGTTTTGTCTGACTGTTACCTCTTGAGACTGGACCAACTCGTAGCTCTCCTTGTCGCAAGTGAAGGCTTGCTTAACATCATTGCGCAAGGAAGGTACTCCGGCTGGTTCTGGCATCTTGAGCACCATGTATGTATAATGAGGTAAAGCCATGAACTTGGCTAGTGCAGGTCATCTGAGTATGGCGTGATACGTGGTCTCGAAGTTGGCAACCTCTAAGAAGATGTTCTCGATGCAGAAATTCTCCCATGTGCCGAAAGTAACTGGCAGAGTGATCTGTCCGAGTGGAGTGGAAGAGAGGCCGGGGATTACCCCGTGGAAGGGAGTAGTACTCGACCGTACCTCGGATCGGGGGATCTTCATCTCGTCGAGCGTTTTGGTGAACAATATGTTGAGAGCACTTCCTCCATCAATGAGAACCTTCTTCAACTTGATACCCCTAATGACCGGATCTAGGACGAGTGGGTAACGCTCTGGATGCGTGACTCAGTCGGGGTGGTTCGCGCGGTCAAATGTGATTGCCGTCTCTGACCAGCGCAGGTATTGGGGGGCAGCTGTCGAGACCGAGTTGACTTCTCGGGTTGTTAGCTTTTGTTTTCTCCTGGACTTGTATGCAGATGGCCCTCCAAAGATGTGATTGAGCTCAGCCTGAGGATCTTGGTAGTCACCGGCTGCGCCCGAATCTAGCTTATCCTAGTCTTTGGCATCGCCAGATGCTGATGTTTGCTCCGAAGCGAACTTCTGATCATGAAGCAGTTCTTAGCCACGTGCTTCTCCTTTGGGTGGAAAGGGCATGGCCCGTTCATGACTTACTGGTACTCGTCCGTCCTTGAGGGTCGCGGACGAGTGCGCTCCACAGCTGTCATGACATTATCCGACTTGCGTTTACGATTGCCGGACTTAGTCAGGGCTGTATCGTCGGTGTCTTTCTTCTCCTTCTGTCGGGGCTCCTTCTTGTCTTCCAGGGCCCCGGCAACAGCGTCGGCCGAGTCGGCATATTTGTTGGCCATGTCGAATAGAGCCTTGACAGAACTCAGAGGCTTCCGAGTGACCATGGCGATGAAAGGGTGTCCTTAACTCCCTTGCGGAAGGCAACGATGATGACCGCATCCTTGATATTTGGTATCGAGTTTTTCTTCTTAGAAAACCTCTTGATGAAGTCACAGAGGGACTCATTCTTCCTTTGGTGACATTGATATAAGTCATACTCGGAAGATGGCCTCTTGTATGTTCTTTGGAAGTTGGCAATGAAACACTCTCGGAGTTATCCCTAGGAGCCAATTGATCACTTGGGAAGGCCGGTTAACCATGTTCTCGCTGAGTTAGCTAAGACGACTGGGAGATAGTTAGCCATGGCCTTATGATCGCCTCCGGCTGCACGGATTGCCAAAGTGTAGATCGTGAGCCAGGACTCGAGGTTGGTCTTTCCATCGTACCTCTCGATTCCAGTCGGCTTGAAGCCTGATCGCCAGTCGACTTGTTGTAGCTCGTGGGTGAACGCCGGTACTCCTTCATCCGCGTGACGACTCCTACTCTGGCTATGGCGATGAAATAGCTTGTGGTGGAGGCCGAAGTGCTCATGCTCATCTTCCAATCGGCGGCGCTCGTCTTCCTCACGCTCTCGGCGTCGAGCGTTGATGTCATGGCGGAGATCCCGCTGTAGTCATCCTCGGGCATCCTGGTTGTCACGGCGGTCGTCATGGTGCCGCCTTCAATCACTGTTTTGATTGCCGAGTGACGTATGACGAGACTCCGAGCAATGCCGACTAGAACCAGCTGTGTGGTGCTATGCTGAGGCGGATGAGATCGCCACGTCTGAAGCCGTCTTGTTCGACGGTATTAGGGTGTCTCCAGATTGTTGTCGCTGCTGATAGGCCACAACGATGATCATTGTTTTGATCCTTGCGATGGTCAGGGTGGCCTAGTGGTCGGGCCCGAACTGCAAGGTATCGAGTAATGTGGCAGCAGCTACGATGTTCTGTTGTGGACTCACGAAGACGTCATGGTCGCCGACTTAGGTTTGGAGGATCTCCTGTTGTGTAGTCCATCCAGCCTTGCGCAGGTTGTCGTTACGAGCATCGCACTCGGCCTGCAAGCGTCGTGCATCTTCCTCCTGTTGTTTACACAGTCGGCGAGCCTCCTCCTATTGTTGATCGCGTAGTCGGCGTGCATCTTGAGTGGGAGTTGAGCCCTTGGATGTCATGAAGACTTCGTGTGGTGGGGAGAAGCTTGCCGAGCTGTTGTTTGACTGGGAGTCAGAGTCGGAGTAGTTGAGGGGAGTAATTACAACTCCAACCTCCCTAGATCCGATCTCGAGCAGCTCTGGGCCGTATCCGAGTTGAACCTTGGGGGATTGGATCTGCCGTGTCGGAGTGAGATTGAAATTGTCCGTGCCATTGTTGAGTCCAAATGAGAGATTGACGATCTCCTCCTCTCTTAGCCTGATCTCGGCTAGCTCGAGGCCGAGTCCGAGTCAAAAAATGAAAGAAAGAGTTGTCCCGAGACTCACACATCTTGGAGATTGCCGCAGCATTGATCAGGCCAACTGGCGTGAAGCCAGCCTGGTTCCCGGTCGATTAGATCGAGTACGAGTTGGACAGGGTGAGGTCGCCGAATTTATCGGCGATGAAGTCGAGACTCCCGAAGCTGATTATCTACCCAGGGAAGAACTTGACGCTGTCGAATCCGATGGTTGGATCCATCAGGCTTGTTGAAGATGATCTCGCTGAAGCCCCTATCTGGCGTGCAAACTGTTGATATTTTGTATCGGCAATAATAATATGGGGCTACTCGTGAGACCTAAACTTGATGAATTGCAAAGGAACACGAAACAATTTATCTTGGTTCAGGCCCTCAAGGTGAGTTAATACCCTACTTTCACCTGTTGTGTATTGCCTTTGAGGTTTCCTTGGTGAGATTCTGTTCTGCCCCAGGGGGCTCCTTGCCTCTCCTTATATATCGAGGGGGTAAGGTTATAAGGTAAGAATCCCAGTCGGACTTGACCAAGGGGTTTCCTTCTAGGAATACAACATACCCGACTAGAATTATATCCTTTTCCTGATCGTACAAGGTAATATGCACCGAGTCCTGTTGCATCCCTAATTACAGGATTGGGCCTATCCTCTGTCCGAGTGGCCAGAAAGCTTCCCATGAGGTACTCGGGGCCCATGGCCTCCATAGCCAGCCGGCGCCTCCCCTGCTCCGTGAGACTGACATGTGGGCCCGGCTGAGAAAAATAAGAAAAGAAAAGAAAAGATGAACTGAATTATTTTCCAACAGAAAAATGACCAAACTTTGAAAATCCATAACTATTTCATTTTAACTCCTTTTTCAATGAACCAAATTTTGTTAGATTCAGCAAAATCATGTACTTTATTTCTGTAAATTAAAATATGACCAACACAGTATGGGAAATCTCCTCTAAAATTTGTATAATGAATGTATATTTTGGATAAAAAATGTAAAAACTTGGTGAATTCACCCTAAATGCAAAATACAGTGAACCCAGGTCCAATAGCCTCACCAAGCCATGTTCTCTTTCTGCAACATGAATATGACACTTTGTCTATGTAAATTATATACTAGAGTTAAAATGATATAAATGGAAAATGGGTAATGTATATATTTTTCCAAGTTGCATAAAAGCTTCATTCCATTTCCAAAAAATGAATTGGACCTAGGATCAGTAAGCTACTCTTGGCATGATTGTCACTTCTGTAAAGAACCTTGTAACACTTTTATATATGTTCTGTACACTAAAATATATTTCAATAATCATTAATGTATAAAGACTTCAAAATTTATAATAAATTGGTTATAAATCCAAATCGAGTAAACTCAACTTTGTTAGAACCAGTAGGTTATGCTATTTTATATAAAAATACATGCCTTCTTGAAATCTTAATAGAAAATGTCAGCCAAATATGAATAATTACAGAACTGCCATTTTCAACCTTCTTATCTTGTTATTTCTGTAACTCCTAAACCGTAAAAGATTTTGAAATGATTCTTCCACTAAAATTCACTTTAAAATGTGGCCTACCTACTGTATTTATCTCATAATTAATTGATCATTTTGCAAAGACATGTTTATTTGAATCTTATTTGCATATTTGCTTATTATCGGTAGATTCAGACAATTCGGAGTATGTGGAGCAAGAACCTGAGGTTGAGTGTGATTTCTCGTGGCAACAAGGCAAGCGACTATGCATATTGAACCCATGATTTTATCAAAGTTATTTGATTGCAAAACACTATATATATGCATGTGTCGATTTGCTTAAAAATGTCAGTATTGGGTAGAGTTGTTTATATCATAATTCATGCATTTACCTCATTGTTATATTGCTGCCCTATTATCCCTGTCACCTCTGGTTGGGAATGGTTGAGATGATTTTATATTTAATTGATGCTTAGCCATGCTTAGGTCTACTAGGCAAAAATCGATCAATGTAGCTATCGGTTATACTATACTTAGTAATTTTAATGGTTGGGTATAAAATCTAAGAACTTACACTAAATATTTAAATCTGAGAATATGCTTTGACTTGGACGGATGATAGGGCGATGACGGGATGGTGATTTCCCCAATGCATGTAGCCCCGTTTGGGTCGCCAAGGACCGAACATGTTGACATCTATTCAAGCACCTTTCGTACTTCCACTCACCGGAAATGGGACGGCTTGCCTTAGTACCTGTGACGTTGTGATCATCTACGCCCGTTAGAAATTCGTGAGGGTGGTTTTCCCTTTGGAGTGCCCTAGGTGTGCCTGGTTTTGGCAGGGGGTATCTCCCGTGATGGTGATCCCGGCTTAGTCACAACACACATACGTGACTAAGTCGTCGGGGGCATTAACGTGGTTTAGATGGTTGGGGCAGAGCTCGGGGAAGGACTTGTTATGAGCTTGTATCACTTGTGAGTCACACATGTGTGCGTGTAAAAGCATTTGATCCTTATTCATTTTGTGTGGATAAAGATGTACACCTCTGATCAGAGTAAAACTATTCGAATAGCCATGTCCATAGTTACGAACAATGCTTGATGTGTATCTCAGTCATGTTAGCATCAAACTTGGGTTATATGGCTGGGTTTAGTCATGGATATCATGATGGATATGTGGAAAAATGATTATTGGGCAATGGTGGTCCATGGATGATGATTAGAGCACCGGTTGTGCTCATTTGTGGTTCATTTTCAGATTTATATGTTTTTTGTATAGAAATTTTCAGATTGTGTTATTTTCCAAATGCTTATAGTTTAACTCAGTACTTGCTCAAGCTTTATGCAAAACCTGAACCCTTTAGCCTTTACCTTTGATATAGAAACTTGCATACTCCTTTGTACTATTACATATTGTGTAAGTCTTGCGGAGTACCATTCGTACTCATGTTGCTATTTTTCAGGTAAGGATACCAGCGAGATTGATGTGCCTACTACTATCCCGCCAATGGCGGCGAGGGTAGTGGGTAGTTGCAGCTTTGCTTTTGCCCCGGTCGATTGTCCTATGGGGTGTTGGCACTAGGGGTGCAATCTGAACAAATAATATCCGTTCCACCGACTGTCCGAGGAGGGTTGGATACTAATTCGGATATACTTTTCGGATATCTGGATTTTTTTTCGGATATCGGATATGAATACGGATATTTTTTCGGATACCGGATACGAATATAGTTTAGGTAGTATCCGTCGGATACCGGATATCCGACATATTTATCGGATAGTATCCGGATAGTATCCGCAATAGTATCCGATCTAACATCCTAACTTCCGCGGCCCAGGAACATTGAAGCCCACCGCGGCCCAGTAAATCCTAACCCTAGCCTTCCGTCTCCGGTCTCCCCCGCCTGAGCCGCAACCAGCAAAATTTCCCCATCGTGCGTGCGCGCGCTGAGCTCACCAGCTCGTCGCATCGCTATTTCTCCCGCCGTCCCGCGTTTCGTCGCCGATTCACCGGCCGGAGGCACTACCCCTCAGCTCTCAACCCCTCACTGCTGGATGGAGCCACCGTGAAGCCGTCCTCTCCTCGTTGCCTCATCCTCCTTGACGGCTGACAACTACCAAGGTGAGAAATCCCTACGAATTTGTTAGTTGACCCTTGTTACTTTGTTAGTTATCACTCCGATTCCAAGGGATGGCTTGGCCGCTTGGGTAATGACTAATGAACTAATGATGGACTCATGGAGTCATGGTCATGGGTATGCCCTATGCCGTATGCTTATATTGTATTCTATGTCAATGTGACTTGTTAATTGTATTAGTTTGTCATATATTCGTGTATAACGTATTGTCAATTTATCTCTTTAAGCATAATTTAGTTGGAATTTGAACTTCTTTACAGGTCGGATGATTAGGATAGATGGGGTTATGTATCACGTATCATTAATTTGTTTCTTTAAACATAATTTAGTTGGAATTTACACTTGTGGAGGGATTAGATGATTAGAACATGTGAGATTTGTATAGATGTTGCTTTTACTCGATATCCGAATAAATATTCGTAACCGACATTGTCCGCATCCGACTTATTTCATATTCGATACGTATTTATTCGTATTCATAACCGAGATAATCCATATTCGTATTTGTATCCGACACTATTCGTATCCGAATTCGAATCAAAAAAAATGTGGAAACAAATATGATATTAACAGTATCCGTTCGTATCCAATCCGATTGCACCCCTAGTTGGCACACCATGGGTTTATCTTTGTGTATATGCCTTTTGCTATGACTTCCACTGCTATGTTTTGTGATGTATGAAGGCTTATGACGCCCGTTATGTAATATGTATCTTGTTGCCCATTTTATCCTCACTTTAGTACTTGTTATGCTGTCAACTACTTATGATGAAAGTGCAAGGCTAGTCGCTCCTGGGGACTAGCTAAGCACGAGTATGGGCTTTGGAATAATTGAGATAACCGTGGGAAGACCTTTTGGAGTTCGGGTCCTCTGTGGTATGTAGTTTTCTGGTCACCGCCATCGAGCGGTTGACGAGCATACTTCGGGGGGGGGGGGGGGGGGCTGGCATGGCTATCCTATTGATTATGTCCCTTTTTCCGGGTCCAGTGCTTCGGATTTATATTGTAACTATTGTTAGCGATGTCAAATCTGCGATGAGGTTAGGTGGTTATTATGATTATATGGACCCCACCTAACTAGATAGTTCACGTTGACATGGGCTAACTATAACATACGGTATAAATCATGGGTGCCCACACGGGTGGAGCGGCCAGCCTGAGGTGGGGCATGGCCATACAGTGGGGCTCGTGCGGGCGGTCGCGGGATGGTGAAGCGGCTGACTAGTGGGGCCGGTTGGCGTGGCTAACGGGCAGATGCACATGGGAGGAAGGCGGGCGGACGGCTACGGCAGCAGGCCTCCTTGGCTGCCGCCCCTGGTTGTGCCATGAGTTGGGCTGGGCACGGAGAGAGAGACGCCGGAGGACAACCAGCAGGCCAGCCTAGGAGGAAGAAGGAAAAGGTGGAGGGAGAGAGAGAGAGGAGTTGGGCTGGGGAAAGGATTGGCCTGAGCTACTTTAAGTTGAATTTGGGATTTTGATAATAGATCAACCGTGCAAAAACATATAAATTTTGGGTTTCTGATTTAAATAAATTATTCTTGAAATGGATTTTGAGCAATTTTAAATTCATAATTGAATCTTGGCACTGGCATAAATCAAAACAAAATCCATGAGATCTAGCATTACGAAGTTTTTGAAAAGGTTTTTGTTGATTATGAATTTTAGTTTCTAGTTTTTTATTCAAAAATTTTAGGATGTTACAATCTAGGAGGTAAGCCATCTGTGTGCGTGCTTACCATTGACCTGTGTGGTCATTCAAGCTGTGTGCTTGAGATTCTTAGTTTAGGCAAGTCATCCTGGTCAGTTAAGGAGTTCACTTTGTGCACCATTGATCTGAGCCTTATCATGCAGCCACATGTCCTAATGGGAAGGACCTAGCTTAGTAGACTGCTTAGCTCTGGCACTAGCGGCCCAGGTAGTTAGATGCTAGGTTTTTGGACTGTACCATGGGACCTTTCGCCAATGTGGTTAAAGGAGGACCACCCATGGGGGAAGTCAATGTTAGGCGAGGCAGGGGAACGGCTGTGGGCACCCAATTATTCTACACTATAAGAGGTAATTGGTACGACAACGCGAAATATCTAGTTGGGTGGGATCTCAAGAGAAAGCCAAATAAAACTGTAACCATCCAACCTCATCGCAGCCTTGTCATACAAATCACCAAATATAATGCAAAACAACTAAACACCAGGCTAAGAACACAAGAGATATTTGGAAGAATAGTTACACCAGTCCGCACGGCGAGATACGCCCGTCAAACCACACGAAGGTGACAACCAAACACGATGCATATCTCTGAGGACATGGTCTACAGTTGAACTACTCTCCATATATCTCAACTGTTCTAAGCCTATACTTATGCAGACTAGCCCTAGGAAAATTGCTAGTCCACACTTTCATCTCTAGCAATGGCATACAAACATAGTGTATACAATTATAAATGAAATAAACTTAGATACAACTAAGATTACATAGGCCAAAAGGCCAAAAAATATGATTCAGCGGAAGCTTCTACCCATACCACAGGCAATCCGATTAGGGGTATACCCCTTAAAGAATTAATCCTGAAGAAGCAACGAATTCCCATAGCACACAACCTACAGCAAGGATTATAATCATACAAGCAAGAGTCAGTACATTACCGAAATAATATACTGGCAAGAACAATCCTATATGCTACATGCGAGCTCTAAAATCAAGGAAATGGCTATTTGTAGGTTCAACTTTGTATAAAGCCAATTTTAGTTCACAATCATTTTGCAACGGTAATTTAGAAAGCATTTAAACAAGTACATAAGTAAATCATGGTCATATATATATCTTTTATAAAATACATAATATCCGGATGGCTGCCATACGCGGCATCAGGCCATCAATGCCATATCCATAACCTCATCATTTCCCAAAACATCTCAAAATTCACCCATACCAAGTCCCATGTTCACAAACACATTTATAAAGCATAAATCTATACTCAATGGGCACAACCATGCCGCTCATGAACGTGAGCATGGCTAACCGATTAGTTTTGACTCTGCAGAGTTTGTACATCGTTACCCACATGATATGATAGAAGCCAAACGGCTACACTCTAGTTTGTCCGGCACCCATCGGTACCACCACACTCTGCACATTGAATGCGGTCTAGAGGTCACAACACAGCTTTTACATTACCTAACATTTAGCCTTGCACCAGCACGAGGTGTGTTACTCCACATCGGGGCGCTATCCCGATGTCGTGGGTGGCGGGCCCACACCTTAAACCCAACGCCGTGGCGGCAGCCTACCTAGCTCCCCACAAGACACACAACGTTGTATTGGACAAACTTAGATGCCTACGCCATGAGGTGGTCACACTGCCCCTCATGGTTCACATAAATAGCTCCTCTGAACAACCCTACAGTACAGTCGTAGGCACTGCCCATACTACTCTGCCTACCAAAATGCAAGGCTAAACATTAAATAACTTAATCCACTATGGCTATCCCATACTAGCACATGTGTTTGTACTGTTTAACATGAGAATATGACACTGAATTCGGTCCTTAATCGACCCAGGCAAACACTCCCCCTTATCGGTGTGTAACTACTCCATATGCACACCACTTGCCGACCAAGTCTAAATTCAGGTTTTTCATCATTTTAGTTCACAAATAACCAGAGGCTTCACCTCTGTCCAGAAGTTATAAAATTCCCATTTTCAAATATATATAGTGACCACTGTAATATTTAGCACGTTTCTAAGCATGGCTAAGCATAAGCAAGTGTATTAACTTAATATAGACTCCCATGAGTACAAACCAAGTATTTTAATCAAGCCTAAGGTTACAAACAGCAAGGAATACAATATTCTAAGGTGGATCATGCAACTAATAGGTTATAACTACCATTTACCACAATTCAAATACCGTTATTCACAAATACGCATGCAATTTTACAAACAACACATTTCATTCCCCAAAACATAGGATTCAATTTGTTCAAGAAGGAGGGGAGAAAACTTGCCTTACTCTCGAGTACCTAGAGCAACTTTTACTTCACTCCTTCACCGACATCGAATTCGTTCTTGTTAACGCCAAAATTTGGTACGGGTCGTTACCATGTTCGGTTAAGGAAAGAAGCGATATCAGTCATTGGAAACTAATCCAGAAGAGTCCGAGCTTGGGAAGGAATCGTGAAGACCACGTTATGACAGTTATTTATCTTATCTATTAGATAGTTTTATCTTTTAGGAAACCTGATCTCTTGTCCGATCAGGTCTGTTAGTTTTCCTTTTCTAGTTAGGAAAGTCCTGTTCCGTGTCCTATAAGGACTGTAATAACTCGGGGTATATATACGTATGCCCGGGTACCTTGTAAATCATCCAATCGATCAATACAACTTCGGCGCATCGCCACCCTTTACCAACGGGTTCTTGCTTCTCGAGCGGGGCTGCATCGGTTAGGTCCGAACTCCTGCGAGAGGGTAAGTCTCGTTACCCCGACTACCAATCGGCTAGGACTTTCTCGGTTAGGTCCGATATTCTAGTCGGTCTATGGTAGTCGGCTTACCACGGTGTATCGGATCTGTCTACGGCTGCATCGGTTCGGTCCGACCTCTTAGGCTGGTCAGGTATATCACATCACGCGTGCATAGTTTTTATCAGTTTATCGGGGGTAGTTTATCATCAGTTTGTGCTGCATCGGTTGGGTCCGACCTACTAAACTGCTAGCGATAAATTATTCCTGTTAGGCTGATATCCTTTGTGCAAGCGTCTTATCGGAATGTATAGCCGGTAAGTTATTTTCATCACAGTTGCATTAGGTCTATCGGCTCGTTGAGGTTCCTTTACTATTATCGATCTGTGCTGCATCAGTTAGGTTTGAACTACTAGATCGATAATAATAGATTTATCCTTGCCGAGCCGATCGGTGTATATGCGACGTTCTATCGGAGTGCTTAGCCGATAGGTTATCTTTTTATAAAGCCGACTGTATTATCCTTATTGTTTGTCATCTATATTATCATCGGTTTCCTAGCCGATGCACATGTGTTTCCTTGGCAGTCGGCTGGCTTACTATCTTGCTTATCTATTTTATCATCGGCTCCTAGCCGATGCACATGTTATACTGACATCTTGTCTATTTGCTCATAGCGCTATCGGTTTCCTAGCCGATACACAGGTGCCATCGGCCATCGGCTACAAGGAGCCTACATCAGCCCGTATCGGCCGATAGCCGATGTGCAGTTGCTGCTGACCCGGGCACGAGTACAAGCGAGGACCCGGGAGCGAGAGCGCGAGTACAGGCGAGGGCCCGGGCACGAGCATAGCGGCGATCGGCTGGAAGGAATCCGTATCGGCTTACTGGCCGATTGGATCAGTAATCAAATTTCTTCATCTCCTTGTCAATTGCGAGGTCAAATTGACTGGCACGCCTGCGAACCTCAAGATTTTAGGACCTGCACTGGAGCTAAGCAGATCTCCCAGGCCTTCGCGTGTCACCAGACGCCGAACCAGATCGTCAGCAAGCTTTTTGGCACACCCGGCGGTTTTCGGCGTCAACACGTTTTTGGCACGCCCGGTGGGACCCGATCTTCATATCATCACAGTATATCCTATCGGCTGAATCAACACGTTTTTGACCTGGTGGGACACAGAACTTCAACATGGCTGGAAAAGAGGTCAGCACAGACAATATGATTCTAGTCACAATGGAAGATTTGACCGAAGAACAAAGACAACAAGTGGAGCAGAACATCGTGGAGTTTCAGAAGCTTTGTCTACAATCCTTCGGCATGACAGATCAAGGGCCGATTCAAAAATCCCAATTTCCAAATCCTGTTCTGGTTGGTGAATCGAGCCATATATCGCCTACAAGTTCACAGAAGCCGATCCAAGACATGTTTAATGAAGCAGTTCATCTTGCGTTGACCGATCAATCTGGGGTATTGGTGAACACATTACAGAGCTTGATCAAGAAGGCAGTAGAGCCGATTCAAATACCCGGGGGGCAACAAGATGGGATTCCTCAAGGATATCAAACTGCGTACTATGGGGGGCATCAACAGAGTTATCCAGAAGCTGTTCCTGAGTACAACTATCCGAGGGAATATCAGAATCAGAATTGGCTACCAACTCCACCTCTGCGTTATCACGGCGAAGATCCAGAAGAAGATTTATCGGCAAGAATTACAGAGGTGATAAGAGAACAATTCGGTCTAAGACCGAAGGAGGAAATATTTATGTATCGGCCTCCATATCCAGATTGGTTTGATAGAGCTCCGTTGCCGCGCCGATACAGAGTACCAGACTTCTCCAAATTCTCAGGGCAAGATGATGTATCTACAGTGGAACATGTCAGCCGATTCTTGGCTCAATGTGGAGAGGCATCGGCTATAGAAGCTTTGAGAGTTAGACTCTTCCCGTTATCATTATCCGGATCGGCCTTTACATGTTTTCTTCATTGCCACCCTAACTCAGTTCGAGGTTGGGCCGATCTAGAAAAGCAATTCCACAAGTATTTCTTTATGGGAAGTCAGGAGATGAGTTTGATAGACTTAACATCGGTAATACAGAAGCCGGAGGAATCAGTCGCAGAATATATCCAGCGGTTTCGTAATGTTAGAAGCCGATGTTATAGTTTAAGTCTGGATGATGCACAGCTGGCCGAGTTAGCATTCCAAGGTTTGTTGGCTCCGATCAAGGAAAGATTTTCATCAGAAGACTGAGAGCCTAGCACACCTAGTACAAAAGGTATCGGTTCATGAAAGCCGATTTCAGGAGGCCAGGAAGGAATGATGAGGCCCGAATAGAAGAATTTCGAAGTTTGATAACAAACTCCGAAATTGGGGGGCATGTGTTAACGCCAAAATTTGGTACGGGTCGTTACCATGTTCGGTTAAGGAAAGAAGCGATATCAGTCATTGGAAACTAATCCAGAAGAGTCCGAGCTTGGGAAGGAATCGTGAAGACCACGTTATGACAGTTATTTATCTTATCTATTAGATAGTTTTATCTTTTAGGAAACCTGATCTCTTGTCCGATCAGGTCTGTTAGTTTTCCTTTTCTAGTTAGGAAAGTCCTGTTCCGTGTCCTATAAGGACTGTAATAACTCGGGGTATATATACGTATGCCCGGGTACCTTGTAAATCATCCAATCGATCAATACAACTTCGGCGCATCGCCACCCTTTACCAACCGGTTCTTGCTTCTCGAGCGGGGCTGCATCGGTTAGGTCCGAACTCCTGCGAGGGTAAGTCTCGTTACCCGACTACAATCGGCTAGGACTTTCTCGGTTAGGTCCGATATTCTAGTCGGTCTATGGTAGTCGGCTTACCACGGTGTATCGGATCTGTCTACGGCTGCATCGGTTCGGTCCGACCTCTTAGGCTGGTCAGGTATATCACATCACGCGTGCATAGTTTTTATCAGTTTATCGGGGGTAGTTTATCATCAGTTTGTGCTGCATCGGTTGGGTCCGACCTACTAAACTGCTAGCGATAAATTATTCCTGTTAGGCTGATATCCTTTGTGCAAGCGTCTTATCGGAATGTATAGCCGGTAAGTTATTTTCATCACAGTTGCATTAGGTCTATCGGCTCGTTGAGGTTCCTTTACTATTATCGATCTGTGCTGCATCAGTTAGGTTTGAACTACTAGATCGATAATAATAGATTTATCCTTGCCGAGCCGATCGGTGTATATGCGACGTTCTATCGGAGTGCTTAGCCGATAGGTTATCTTTTTATAAAGCCGACTGTATTATCCTTATTGTTTGTCATCTATATTATCATCGGTTTCCTAGCCGATGCACATGTGTTTCCTTGGCAGTCGGCTGGCTTACTATCTTGCTTATCTATTTTATCATCGGCTCCTAGCCGATGCACATGTTATACTGACATCTTGTCTATTTGCTCATAGCGCTATCGGTTTCCTAGCCGATACACAGGTGCCATCGGCCATCGGCTACAAGGAGCCTACATCAGCCCGTATCGGCCGATAGCCGATGTGCAGTTGCTGCTGACCCGGGCACGAGTACAAGCGAGGACCCGGGAGCGAGAGCGCGAGTACAGGCGAGGGCCCGGGCACGAGCATAGCGGCGATCGGCTGGAAGGAATCCGTATCGGCTTACTGGCCGATTGGATCAGTAATCAAATTTCTTCATCTCCTTGTCAATTGCGAGGTCAAATTGACTGGCACGCCTGCGAACCTCAAGATTTTAGGACCTGCACTGGAGCTAAGCAGATCTCCCAGGCCTTCGCGTGTCACCAGACGCCGAACCAGATCGTCAGCAAGCTTTTTGGCACACCCGGCGGTTTTCGGCGTCAACAGTTCTCTAAAAGAAAATTATCGTACGATCATATAAATAGCAAATAATGCGAAAAATCCAAAATGCTCTAATATGCATGAGATTTAAACCTTAGGTTGCTACTAGTCTAAAGTGAATTTAGGTGAAAGAATTTCTATTTTATCACGTTCTGTTTGAGAGTTATGAAATTTACAAGTTCTATACAAAAATACGTCCGAGTACGATATGAGGTCATAATTGAAGTTATTTTAATATATGTGAAACTTACACAGTGGCTAGGTACTGGTTTTAGATAAATTGTGGTGAAGAAGTTTCCATTTTATCGACCTCTTTTTAAGAGATATTAATTTTTCCAAATTCTAGACGTGTATACATATTTATACATGTATTTTAGTATACATGGGTTTTAGGGCTAGGTGTTTATGAAATTTAACCTTTTGATATCTGAGAGGAATGTGGTGTGGACTTATTGTCATTTGGGTGTATTTTACTTAGAGTAAAAATGAAGTTTATATGATTTTTATGAATTATTTTACCTCGTATACCTTATATAAAACATTTATCCTCTGTATAAAATATAAAGAGGGTTCTCATACTAGTGTTAGCAAATCCCCAGTTTTTAGAAATAAGGATTGAAATATTTCTAAGCTAACAAAATTGGTTTCATATTATTTGGAGCTTATATGAATTTCTCACACATTTTAGAAGTTAATACATATTCTATATACTAATTTATATATTTACCTATTATAAGTTTCGTATGAGTGTCTTTTATGTAAATGGATTTTAGTTCTAGTTCACTTCAGAAAAGACCAATATTTTATGAATTTACTAAACCTTGATTTAAGGTAAAGATTAAATAACTAAATTTGCATATGAGTTATGTATTGTATTCTTTATATTATTTTTGAGAAATTTTAGGTACTGGTTCTTCCAGATTTCAAGCAACAGAAATAAAGTTCATAATTTTTTGATTCCAAAAAATTTTGTTTCGTCCAATTTGGAGTTGAAATGATTTAGTTATAAATTTCTGAAGTTTGCATACTTTTCTGTTGGAAAAATATTTCAGTTTAACATTTTTCTAATTCTTTCTTCTTTTCTTATTTCTCTTCCAGCCCGGGCCCATCTGTCAGCGGAACCAAAACAGAGGAGGCGCAGGCTGGCTGGGGCGCCGGATTTGGGGAAGACAGAGGCCGATCTCGAGCTTCATGGCTTCGCAGCTTAATTCCTTCGGTAGGCTGGCTCCTAGAGGCGAGACGACGACATTGACACGGTGGCTCGGCTTGCGGCGCTCTGGAGTGGCCGGAACATCGATGGCGTCACGGCGGCGGTCCAGTAGAGCAGAGAGTGCACGGCGGCGATCTCGGCCAGCGAGTCCTAGGGCCATAAAGCATGAAAATGGAATGATCAGGAGGTTATAATCGTGTTTCCAAGGTTGAGAAAGGATGGAGCTCACTGGATCTAGCTCGGGCTCAATCAAACACTCTCGGCAACAGAGGAGGTACTCCTGTCTCCGGCGATCCTAGGGGATTCCGCTGGGCTTTCTCAGTGGGAACGTGGAGAAGAGAGGAAGGAAAGATAGCTGGCGCGAGGAGAGGCTCAATGGAGAAGATTTTCTCCCGAGGTTGTCGGTGGGAGTGAGCTGAGTCGGCTGGGAGTGTTGTCGACATGTGGAGGGCACGTGTTGCGCGTTACAGGGTGTGGTGTTGAGCTGGGATGTGTCCCTTGGCTGACTGGTGGGCCCAGGGGTTTGTGGGGCCCACTTAGCAGTGAAGAATGAGAGAAGAGCTCTCTAGATGCTGAGTGTTGAAGGTTGTGCCAACAGCTATTTTGCACTGGAGGTTTCACCAAGTTGCAGAAGGTTTCTGGGGTTGGAAAAATTCACATGTGTAGGTGGATATCTGTTCTATTGATCTGCCAAATTTCAAAGCTAGAGGTCTTATATTTTTAATGTAGAAAAATTATGAAATAGGCTTAGTGATACAGTTTCTGCTGTGCACTAGTCTGAGTCAGTGAGCTTTGTCCTATTATTTTATGTTCAAGTTTTGTGAAGATTGTACTGAAATTTTTACTGTAGTTATTTCACAATCTAATCCAGGTTCTGGTAAATTTTGGTGAGAATTTTATTGATGGATTAATTCTGGAAAAAGTGTCAAGTAGGCTGTCTGCAGGTGAAAGTTTTTCTGTATTGCTGAATTAAGGGTATTTATTTGAGACACTTATTGAATTGATAAATTTTGGTAAAAATTACTGAGATAGAGAAGAATGTGATTAACCTGCTGACCAAATTTTGTTGCTAGAAGTGATATGGTTTATTTTTGGTAAATTTGCAAAGTAGGGTTGTTGATCCAGTTTTTCTGCAGTTTCATTTATTTCTCCAGTGCCTTGCTCTTATCATTTTATGTGTTTTATTTGGGGGATAAATTAAACCAAAATTTCTGGTTTTGAGGTACATCTTGGTACACCTTTTGGTAAAAGGGCACTGCCTGATTAGTTATGGTTTTTAATTGGTGAAAATAAGAGCTAAGCAATTTATTTTGGCTAGTCTTCTAGTTTTGCTGATTTGGAAGATTTTATTGAAGTACTTATTGAAGTGATAAAATCATGTAAAATTTACAGTGGATTAATTATGTTGGATAGTGTTTATAGGAATTTTTCCATGATTTTATGTTAGACTTATTCTCCTTAGAAATTATTTAGGCTATACAAATGTATATGCATCCTATTATGGAAATACACTTTAAGATCCAAAAACAATCCAAATAAAGAGTATGCACATGAAATGGTAATAATTTATTTATCTCCATATTTTATGTCAAACTTTTATCTATACATAGTTAGTCATATTACATTTTCTGTTTCTTGTGAGTTAACTCCTAAAATCTTTATGCACTCCGAAGGTATTTTAACTTGGTCAAAAACTCTTATCGTTGCTCCCTAGTTTGAAAACTATAGGATTTTACTTTCAAGGTCTTTTTGTTAATTTGTTTTGGTTAGAATTTTGAAAGTCGAAATTATGGTATGTTACAACGGCTTTGTTACTCTTTGGTGTTTGGCCACATCGAATGGCATTATGTGGGTAAAATTGTACAACCTCTGCAGAGTGTCAATCTATTCGAATAGCCGCGTCCTCGATTATAGACATGCTTGGTGATTTCACATGAGGGGTAGATTTGTGAAAATTTTACTTTTGGAAAAGAGTTGTGTGAAGGATAAAATAATGAATATAGCTTGGTGGTCCTGTGTGGACATAGAACCTTTTGTTCGATGTGGATGCAGAATCTTTATGGTTGGTTTGTTGGGTTAAAACTATCATGGTTGCAAATATTGTTTAAATTCAATTTTAATCTACTTATTGTATTTAAATTCGCAAATGCTTTATGCAAATTGACCCAAACCTTCCTTTGTTAGCCTTGTATCATATATTGCATTTTCCCGTACACTTGTGAGTACTTTATTTACTCACCCTGGTGTTGTTTCGCTAGTTGCAGAGTAGGTTTATTCGTTGTTTCCAGAGGAGTTCACAACTGGAGATGCTGAGTAGGCTCGCATGCCCAAGTCAACTGCCTGTGGCATGTCGTTGGTGCTCTACGCTTTACTTTCCGCTGCTTATCTCTATTAGGCCATGCATGGCTAATGAATTGTAAAATATGATCTTAAGACCCAACTCAAATTTATGTTTGCTACCTACTTGTTAATATAATTGTCACAGCCCTAAATCTAATTTCAGGTAATTAGGGTTATGACCTACTGTCAGTAGAATGCACAATTTAAATTCTTGCATTTTCACTTCATGGAAATTTAAGTTGGCAATATTAAACCCTAATCGGCAAAATTAGACCAACTTCTAAAAGTGCATCAAATTGAACAGAAGTATATGTGGGAAATAATTTATTCAAATACTAGCTTATTTATCATGAATCAATATAATTTTTCCAGAATTTATTTCGTTAGTTTAGACCTCTTAAAGATTCAAACAAGTTTCAGCCTGGATCCTTTTCCTTGACCTATGCATTTGTATAGTCTAAGGATTTTCTAAAGATGTTTGGTTGCACATAAAATCATGGAAAAATTCCTGTAAGCACCTTCCCACATAATTGATCCACTGTAAATTTTACATGATTTTTTCACTTCAATAATTACTTCAATAAAATCACTCAAATCGGCAGAACTAGGAAGCTAGCTGAAATGAATTGGTTTAATTCTAAAATTCACCAAATAAAAATGAAGATCAATTAGGCAGTGCAATTCTACCAACAGGTGTGTCAACAAGAACCCTACCACCAGTATTTTTGGCTCAATTGAATTCCCAAAGAAAACACATAAAATGATAAGATCAACGCACTGGAGAAATCAATGAAACTGCAGAAAAACTGGATCAACAACCCTACTTTGCAATTTCACCAAAGCTGAACCAGACCATTTCTAACCATGAAAATTGGTCAGCAGGTTAAACACATCTCTCTCTACCTCCAATAATTTTCCCATAATTTATATCCCTTATTAACCTACTGGAATCACAGATACAAGACAGCTGTCCATACAGCTCACAACACTTAGTCTAAAGATTTCTCCTCTCATTTCTCACTTACAAGTGGGACCCACAAGACCCTAGCCCACTTGTCAACCATAGCACAACATGGGACAGTGTGTTTCACCCAAAGTCCTAGCCATACTTCTCTCTTGCACATAGAACATCACTACAAGGGCCCACAACTCATAGACTAAAGTTAGCCAAATATGTGTAGAAAAATATTGTCTTACATGTGGGACCCACCTTGACCACTGTGGAGTTGGAGCACCTCAGCACTGCATGGCACAGGTGTCGTTTCCTCCTTCCTTTCTCCTTCCCAGCTCACAGAGCAAGCCCTAGACAGCACACCCTTGGAGACCTCGACCATTTCACTCCAAAATTCACCAGAGAACTCCTCTCTTCTTCCTCTCCACGTTCCCACCGAGAAAAGCGACGAAATCCCCAAAGATCACCGGTGGTGAAGTCATCTCCTCCGCTGCCGAGAGTGTTCGACCGAGCTCCAGCTAGCTCCGGTGAGCTCCATCCTTTCTAAACCTCAAGAACATGATCTGCAACTCCTAATCGTTCCATTTTCGCGTTACCTTGCCCTAGGAACCGTCGGCCAAAGCAGCCGCGTCGCCGCCGTGCACTGCCTCTGTCCTGCAGGACCGCCGCCGTGCCACTGCCGCCGTTCCAGCCGATCCAGTACACCCCAGGCCAAGCTAGCTCGCCAGCGTCGTCGCCTTAGTACCAGGAGCAGGACGCCCCAAGAAATCGCAAGAGTCGTCAACCGAGCGCAGAGATCGGCCGTCGTCTTCCTTGTCTTCGACCAAGCTCCGCCACCACCGATTCGTCCTCTCCGGTGGGCCTCAGGCCGATTCCTCACTCTCTCACCATCCCTAGGAGGTCCCTAACGTCATAGACGCCTTATCTTGGTCTCAGATCAATGGGAGCGAGCTGCCGACGTGAGCCCGAAGGTTTCCGCCGCCGCCGGATTATTTCCACCGTCACCGCCACTGTCCAGTGTTCCTCCGCCTCGAGTAATCGCTTGGTGAGCTTCCTGGGAACCCCTAGGCACTTCAGAATACCTCACTCTCTCGAAATAATAGCCGCAAGGCTATATGCACCATACGCCCGAGAGCATCCGCCGCTAGAGCTCGCCGCCGATGAGGTTCCGGCCACCGTCGGTCACAAGACCACCACCGACGTGTTCGCCTCACCTCCCTCTTTCTTTTATCTTTTGGACGCGACCCCAGCCGCACTGACGTTCGCCGCCGGCGCCGGCGAATAGAGCCGGCGGCCCCAGCCAGCCTCGGCCTCCTCTGTTTTGCGCCGTTGACAGATGGGCCCGGACTGGAAGAGAAATAAGAAAAGGAGAGAGAATTAGAAAAATGATTAACTGGTTTAATTTCCAACAGAAAAATATGTAAAGTTTGTAAATCCATAACTTTCTCATCCCAACTCATTTTTGAGTGAAACCAATTTTGTTAATTCTATAAATTTGTGAACTTTAATACTGTCAAATAAAATAATACCACTTCTGTACAGAAACTAGCTCTAGAAATTAAAGAAGCAATAATAACTTATTTGGTGCCTAGGAATTTGAAATATTTCTATAAAATCCACTATAACTCATTTTTGAGGTGAACCAAATTTCTCTGGATCCATAAAAATGCCCTCTTTAATTTTGTAAAATAAAAAGTGACAACTTCTGTGTAGGATTTTTCTCTAAAAATGGAGACATCTTTTATATACCTCTTTATAACCTAGAAATTTATAAATTCTAGAAAATTCATCCAAATTGCTAAAAATGTGAAACCACTTTTGGTTAACTCATAAAATTGTAACGTTTCTGTGGATAATTTGTATTGGACAAAACTACCTCCCAAAATAGGCCTAAGTATTTTCTAACCTTTCTTTTTGATAAACTTGTAAAATTCATATCTAAATCTTTTTAAATCAAATTTAAGTAAACTCAATTTTGTTAGAACCAGTAGGTTATGACCTTTTATATAAAAATACATGCCTTCTTGAAATTTTAACAGAAAATGTCAGTTAACTATAATAATAACTTGAGGTTACAATATAAATAATTACCAAACTGCCATTTTCAGTATTTTCATCTTGTTATTTTTGTAACTCATAAACCGTAAAAGATTTTGAGGTGATTCTTTCACTAAAATTCACTTTAAAATATGGCCTATCTACTGTATTTATCTCAGCATTTATTGATTATCTTTTTTTTGCATAAGCATCTTTAATTGATTCTTATTTGCATATTCGCCTTTTCTCAGTAGATTCGGAGATTTCGGAGTACGAGGAAACTAATCCAGAGGTTGAGTGTGAACCTTCTCTGCAGCAAGGCAAGCATCTAGAGCAAGCACCTAAGCATATTGAACCTATACTTTTCATAAATTGATTTGTTTGCGAAGGAAATATCTATATGCATGTTTCGGTCTTGTTAAAATGGGAAAAACGGGTAGAGTTTATATTACCCAATTATATGCATTTCCATTCCTTGGTTATTGATTCCATGTTTATACCTTGTCACCCCTGGTTAAGGACTTTGGGATACTTTTATTTTACCGAATGCTTAGCCATGCTTATTCTAGACCTAGAAAAATCCGATAGATGGAGCTATCGGTTTAAAACTAGTGTAATACGAATGGATGGGCTAAAATCTGAAAAGAATAACCTCTGAATAATAATTTAAAATATGTTTGACTTGGACGGATGATAGGGCGATGACGGGATGGTGTTTCCCAGATGCACGTAGCTCCGTCTGGGTCATTAAGGACCGAACATGTTGACGTCTATTCAAGCATCCTATGTACTTCCACACGCCGGGAATGGGACGGCTTAACTCAGTAGCACGGGAGGCTGTGGCCATCTACGCCCGTCCATCAGTCGTGAGGAGGGATTTCCTTTGGAGGACCTCGAGCGCGCCTGGCTTTGGCCGGAGGTGCCTCCCGCGATGGTGAGCCTGCCTTAGTCATCACACACGCACGACTAAGTCATCGGGGGCCCAGACGTGGTTTAGGTGGTTGGGGCTAAGCGTGCAAAAGGTTTTGTTGTGACCTCTAGTCCGCACTAAATATGTAGAGTGTGGGTACAGATATGTACGAATCAAACTAGAGTGTAGCCGTTTGGCTTCTATCACATCGTGTGGATAAAGATGTACACCTCTGATCAGAGTAAGAACTATTCGAATAGCCGTGTCCACGGTTACAGACGACCGCTTGATGTGTTCCTCAATGATGTTAGCATCCAACTTGGGATATATGGTTATGGGATTATGTGATTATATCATGACTTAGGATAGTCATGGATGGATGGGTTTATATAAAAATCTTTAATGATTAAATATAACTTAGTTTAGTCATAAAAGATGATATGCTTGTGTAGCATAATGGTTTGGGCAATGGTGGCCCATGGATGATGATTAGAGCATGGTTTGTGCTCATTTTTACTTACATTTCAAAACTATAAGCTTGCTGTCCTAAATTTTCAGATTGCTATATTTTGCAAATGCTTATGTTTTAAATGTAGTACTTGCTCAATAAAATCAGCTTTATGCAAAATCAGATTGACATAGCCATACTCCTTGATGTAGAGACTAGCATTACTTCTTTGAACTATTATTATTGTATAAGTCTAGCTGAGTACTTGTGTACTCACGCTGCATCTTTCAGGTGAGGACAACGATGACACTGATGTGATCTACTATTATCCCGCCAAGGGTGACGAGGATAATGTGTAGTTGAAGTTAAGTTCTGCCCTAGTCGGTTGCCTGGTGGGATGGGTATGACACCACTGGTTTTACCTTTTATGTTTATATTTTTCGCTGCTATCTTTTGTGCTACTCTGTGATGAATTAGGGTGTGTAAACCCTCTATGTAATGTATATAACCCTGATGCACTTTTATCCATATTTAGAGTACTTGTAATATTTATCAATTGCTTGCGATGAAAGTATGAGGCTAGTCACTTTCCTGGGGACTAGCTGAACATGAGTATGAGTTGTGTAGAATTGAGATGGTTGGGGGATAGCTATAGTGGTTCGAGTCCTCTGGGGTATGTATCATGTTTGGTCGCTACCATCGAGTGGTTTGACAGGCGTATGACGGGAAGGACTGGCAAGCTATCCTTATGATTATCTCTTTTGTACACTTCTCGGCATTTTGGATTTGTATTATGAACGGATAAATATTATGGTAAGGCTGCGATGAGGATGGATGGTTATTGCACTTAATTGGTTTTTATTTGAGATCCCATCCATCTAGATATTTCGCGTTGTCATAGTAATTACTCTCCATAATGCACTTCTGGGGTGCCCACAAAAATTGTGATGTGGTTGTGGTATTATGATCCGTTTACTGTGTGTGCTAGCTTGATCTGGGACTAGCACTATTTACACAGAGGGTCTCTACGGAGTCCCAACAAGCTTCCTTAAGTTTCTCATGAGAGATGGTCAATTTCTCATGAGAAATCTTTAGCTCCTCACACAAGGTCTCCAAAGAAGCATGCTCCTTCTTTTTAGAGCATTGAACTTGACAATCTTCTTCTCACTATACATATGGAGCTCTCTAAGCATGCGCTCAAGCTCATCGTAAGAAGGATTATCACCATCACTTTCACTATCACTACTAGAGGTTACCTTAGAAGATCCTTTTGCCATGAGGCAAAATGGTGAGAAAAGTGATGGTACTTCCTTGATAGCAACAACGGCCATGCTTTTTTTCTTGGGAGTGTCATCATCATTGCTTTCATCGAGTACTATGATTGAGAGTCAAAGCTATCGTCATTTGAGTCCCACTCGCCAACAAAAGTCTCAATTTCTTTCCCTCCTTGTTGAGCATTTTGAAGAGCTTGTCTTTGCCACTCTTTTTCTTGGAAGACTTTTTCTCTTCTTGCTCCTTGGTGGGACAACTTGAAGCAAAGTGTCCCTTCTCACCACACTCAAAGCATCTCAAGTTACCGACACTTCTTTTGTGTGAGCTTCTTCTACCTCTTCTTCTATGTGAGCTTGCACCCTTGTCCTTTCCTCTTCTTGTTGACAATAGCTCATTGAATCTTCTTGCGAGAAGAGCTATTTCTTTATCCAAATTGTCTCCACTTCCTTCACTTAACTTGGATGACTTGCCCTTGTCCTCAACTTAGGCCTTGAGAGTAACGCTCTTCTTCTTTGAGGGAGAAGCTTCCTCATCTTCTTGCTTCTTCAACTTTTACATGTTATTTGTGTTGATCTAGCCCAACAAGCTAGCTGGTGTCATCCTTGACATGTCAGAGTCTAGATGCTTCACAATGGTAATTATTCTTAATAAAACTTGCCTTATCATTCTTTCTCCTTTGTGATTTGCTGCTGTAAAGCTTTGTCAATTGTTTCATGTTTTCATAATCTAGCTCTTGGTTCATTTCAAGAGTTCATGTTGGTAATATGCTCGACAATATCTTTATGTTTTGTTAGCCACTCAGCTATATGCCTTCAATCTCTAAATCCATCAAGTCCCAATGAATTCTTGCAATTTCTATTGTTGAAAGTCTTACAACAGAGCAAGACACTCTGTCAGCCTGCTTTGAATAAGCTAACCATTTTCTATCATGAACATCCCCATTGATCAGCTTTCTAGGGAAATGAGCATAGGAAAAATGTCTTGAGTGGCCATCCAAAGGGAATACCATACTTTCTTGTCCTATAGGCCCCTTTTCCACTAATATGCCCTAGCTTTGTTATCAAGATTATCCCAACTTCTTGGATCATAAATATCACTAGTATGAACTACGTAGCCACACTAGTGGATAAATTAAATATGTTCTCATGACCACTTGCATTGTTATCATCCTTGTCGGCATTGTCTTCTACAGGGGTAGGGCCCTGATCTTCAATTTTCAGATTAGTTTGTTCCTCCACAACCGCTGTCGTGAGCTCATCTACGTTCCTGGAAGCGCCTGTATTACTCCTTAAAAAATTGTCCACAGCCCCTTTCTGTGATTCTATCAATTTACTTGTTTCCTTCTTTCATTGCCCAATGCATACTTTCTCGATGACATGATATCAAGATTGGCTGAAAAATAAAATAATTAATATATTAGTGGTCGAACTCATATAGATTACAAACCTACAAATGCACCGCAATAATTCAAACAAATCAAAATCTTACTGCGCCGATAAGGAGTACATGTTTACTGAGTACAGGAGCAATGGCATGGCGGATGATCAGATTAATCTGGTTTGCTTCGCTACTCGCCGTGGCTCACGGTGTCTCAACGATCTCACATATAGACAACGTAGTCGTGTGGTGGTCTAGGAATTGGGAACGTCGGTTGCTACTCATCATGTGTCACGCCGATCACTTAAGTTCTTTGCTAATCGCTGCAACGGGGCAGCAGGTGCGCTGGGCTCAACAATCTAGTAGAGTAACCAAAGAAAGGATTTCGATGGAGAAGATGGACTTAGAGGCCTGGCTTATACCTCAATTAAGCTGCCTGTGGGTGTGGACCTGAAGCTACGTTAGATTGTTTTCCACACTGTTGTTTTCTTCAGTGTGATAACTAAGTGCCTCTTTTTAAGTACTAAACGTTTATTTCATTTTTGTTTTGTATTATTAGTTTGTCAATTTGTGTACCTCGGTTAATTCCTAGACGAGGATTTAATACACAAATTTGTTTCAGAAACTGTAGTGAATTTTTGAGCGTGACAAAAATCATCCATAACGGACTTTCGAGCAAGTACTTATGGTTGTTTTACCTGAGTAACATCAGAAGTTCCAATGTGAGGTTGGAAATTCCGATGTGACTGTTGACGGAATGTCCATTTTTTCCTAAAGTTGAGCTTTGAGGTTGTGTCCAAAGTTTATGGTTGGAATTTCCAATGTAAACATTAGAAATTACGATGTATCGGAATGTCTGATATCTCTAAAGCTCCTGTTCTCGGTTTGGATGGCTGAAATTATCAGAAGTTTCGATGTGAGCATTGGAATTTGCAATGTGTGTAAAATCTCAAGTCGAGAGCATGTGTTTGTGACCGTTGGGGTTCCCTTTTGAACTGACCACAAGTTTCGATGTGAGCATCATAATTTCTGATGAGGGAATCTTTTCACCCCAATGGGCAGAAATCTGGGGATGCTATTTCAAACCCCCCCCCCCCCCACCCCTTTGTTTAGCTGCTGGTAGGGTTTGCAATTTTGTTTTGTATATTTCTGCTGGGGGTATTTCGGAATATTTCAGAACGAATTTTTTTGAAAATTGAACAGATTTTGACCAAATTTGAATAAAATTTGAGAAAATTCACAAAATTTGAATCTTTCGGGCAAAATAGTTTCGTGCCGGGGGGGGTCTGAAATTTTGGGAATTTCGTTCCAAAACAGCAAACCCTAGTTGCTGGTTGGGTGTAAAAGTGAGTCATATCTAAAGCCAAATAGATCTTTCTCATTCCGTAAAATTAGTGGTAGCTCTTTGTGAGAGGGATTTGAGAAGAGAAAAGAGTTGGGTTGAGAAATTGGACGGCTGAGAGCAAATGACCTTCATTCCATCTATTTGAGCATTTGATTTCATACCAAGCAAATCATTGATAGTGTTTGTTACTCTGGGAGATCAAGATCTCCTATATGGAGAGGAGTCACCGGTGAGCACCCAAGATTGTGGTGTGCTATGGGAAGTTTATGAAGGCTTTGATTTTGCCTCCGCAAAGGAAGAAATCAAGAGTTAACCTGAGGAGTGCGTTGGTGCAAAATCATGAGGACAAGGTTGAAAGAGACCCGGGGCCCTCAATTGGAGATGTAGGATCGATGGATCCAAACTTCGGGAAATAAATCATTTATGTTCGTCTCTCTTGTGTTTTTATCTTCATTGTACTTTATATTACTGGATCTACTTGCTTGCTTAGTTCATCTTATTGGTAACCCTATATCTTGCTTAGATACCTTGTTTGTCACCTTTTGGTTCATATAGATGTTTGTTTGAGTTGTAAGTTTATAATTAGTATTCTATCTCTTTAGCCATCGGATATTCCGTTTGAGACTGCAACTTCTGATTTGAAGCGGAAGTTTCGATTATTTAATCCGCTATGAAGTTGTGAAATTTTTAGAAACGCCTATTTACCCTCTGAGTGACACCAAGGTCCTTTCACAGCCAACGTGCTTGCCTTCTGGTGTGAGGAGCGTGTGTTGGGTAGACATCACATCTAGCGCCAGGAGGTGACATTGGCACAATTAAATATCACATCAGCTTCTTGTCTAAAACCATACGCTTAACGAAGAGTTATTTTCTCCTCATCTCTCTTCTCGCATCTCTCATCCTCCCATCCCCTCCCCTTTCCTCTTTTGCAAGGGAGCTGTACATGATCATGGTCACTTACAGAGAAAACAAATGACAGACAGGAGTACCACTGGCGCATCAGTGTTTCTGGCAATAAACTGAAAGTAACATTACCACTAGTCAATACATTTTATATTCTTATAATATTTTCAGAGTGACCATGGCACCATGCTACAAAATGAAAAACAGGTTCATCTGCAAAACCAGGTGAATATTCTAAATCCTGAAATCGTTTTGTGTTGTGCAGTCTGATGCACACGAGTGTCTATCAGTCTATGTATTGTATATATATTTCCTTTCAACAGAACTCTTTACAGATTTTATCATGCTGAACTTTTTTCCTGGCAGATTTCTGAGATTTTATGAAGGCCTTGCCCTTCTCCTGTTGGTATGCAAAATTATGCCACAAAAAAGTTCAATCATGTATTTACTCAAGAGAAAGGTTTCTGATGTTGCGCTGCTGATCCGCAATTCCTTTGGCTAATCGTGACGGCAGAGGAAGCAAGTCAGCTGGCGTTCCAGTGGAGGATGTGCTCGTGAATTTTGGATTGAACCACCTTCTTAGAGTAAGCCCGTTGATCCTCATTTTTCCATGAGACTCCTCCCCGTGATATTTGATTCCTAATCTCCGCAGGAGGGCACCAACTGCTTGACCGACTCTGTATTTCATAATGAAAATCAGTCTATTGTAAAACTTCACAGATTACTCCAATGTATAAAACAGAAATTTTTTTAAGGGAAACTTATGCAAACATTGCTCCCAAAAAAATAAGTTGTCCTACAGTGGAATTTATTCAGGATTGACAAAAATATAACTGCTATACAAACACTATAATAAAATATAATTGCTATGGCGAACAAGACCAGGATAATATCTAAATCAAATCGAAACAGAAATGCAGGTGATGAAGGAAAAATCAAATTTTTAGCGTTAGTAAATGAATACAAAGGACAAGCACTGAGAGATCAACGATGCGTGCTGTTTCACCTTCCAGCAAGTTTGAGTGTTTTCTCCCTTTCATCAAGGTCGACTTGTTTCTTTTCTGTGGGTAATAATATTGTCACGTTGGGTAACCTTGCACCTGCATGGAACAATCATTAGGACCCAATAGAGAAGATGTAAATTATAAAATAGTTTCTCCCTGTTCCTATATTGGTGTTGTGTGGAAAGCACGTCACTATCTGGTCGGTACTTCAAGGGGTAGAATTCAAACCCGGCAGCCAACATAGGTTTTGTCGCTATCCTAGCAAGTTACTGTAATCAACCTAGATTGACTAGATCCAGCAAGAATGAACTAAAGCTATAACTACCTGGAATGGCTCAAATGTTCGGAATAAGTTAAGACTAGAACAAATCGACCTAGACCTATAAAAAGCATTCGTAAAAGGTAAAAACTTACCCAGGAAATAGGCACCAACTACTCAACCATAGATAATTCACTAATCAAAAGGTAAAGTAAATCATTTGAGCCATAAAACACTGAATGATTCACCTGCAGCTAGTCGATGCTTTAAAGACCTCAATGTTGTAAGAACTGCAACCTGGAAAAAAAAAGAAAGTATATGAACATGTAATATGATATAAGGAAAGGTTGTAAGAGGAAAAATGAACATGGGAGTCGTCTCCCTGTCATTGACAAAAGCAACAGCCAAGAAGAAAGAAACCTGCAAAACTTGTACAGAAGGAAAGTACTAATTATTTAGCTCTCATATTCCATTCATGCATAGTAAAATGAGAAACAAAAATTTCATATTTTATAATACATCATCTTTCTCTGACATGTACTTACTCCACTATGCATAAATTTTTAGGTTTTAAAAAGAACACACAAAGTAGTTGTGTTGATCACAGAGGGCAGCATTAGTTGAAAGACATGGAAAAATATGTAGTATCCATAAACTACTAACAAGTATTAAATACTGTAATAACCCAAAAAAGTATGCTCCATATGCACACGGCATATATAATAGAAGGTGGTCAACATAGAATTGGTTTTAACTACAAAAAGTGTGCTTAGCTACACAACACATTCACACTAATGATGCGACTTATTTATTGAAAGAAAAACATATTTATGAAAGCAAGCAAAATGCAATAAGAAAAATACCTCGGCAGTGTAGATCTTTGACTTTCGGGCATCAATAAGAATACGGGCATCTTTCATGGAAATTCTTTCAACTGCTCCTAATGAAGCAGCTTCCTGCAACAGGGGATGCTGATTTGATTAATACCAGAATACTGAAGTGGAGCCATTGTTTAGCTCAAGATAGTATCAGTACCTCCAGTATTGAAAAAGCACGAATATCATATTCACCAAAACCTTCCAGCAGTGAATTCACATTGGGATGATGAGGAATATCACAACTTATTCCCATATTTTCGATGAAAGTATTTGTTAATGAACTATCATGAGGAAACCTCAAACATCCCAACACTTGAGACAAAACATCACTTGAGGGTAATAGGCCTGTGGAAATTGCCTCACGGTAGACCTTAATTGCTGAGGAGGTCCTACAGAAAAATCAGAATTTCTTAAATCTTAATGTCTGGTCCAGAGAGATATCTGAAGAAATAAATTTTGCATGAAGTTGAAATAGCATGTGCTACAGAGTCTAGCACGCTTACGAGGTAATTTATTTGAGGGACCACCAAATCCCAGTATGATAACCCATTCCCCACTTTTCTGCTAGCCATGTGCTTATGAGTAATGAAGTGGTGATACTCATTCCATTCTCTCAAATGAAAAAAGAAAAAATATAAGAAATGTGTGTTGGTGCTATGACTAACATATCCTCAAACAAAACACCCCGTAGGAGATTAGACTTTAAGATCGTCATTGTCTACTCTGGTTTCTACAACAATTTTGATAAAACAACAGAAAATGATCGAGGTTTACCAGAAATCATATTGTAACACTCCAAAGTCCAAAATTCCCTATACTTAGCCCTTGCTTTGCATAAAAATGGTTAATTAACACAAAGGTGCTATAATTACACACGCTGGATTTATGTCAGACTCAGTATATGGGACTATTCCCACAGAACTACTATACTTGTCTAGTTGGACTATACAAGTAAATGTCTCTCGTTCCCCCCTTCTAATGCTTGTTGGCTTCCAGGTTCTAATTTGGGAATGGTACGGGCCCTGTTAGCCACCACAGAACTCTATTAGGGAGCAGGGATGACGGAGATTTTGTCCCCATGGAGATATTTAGCATAAGGGGTAATCTTAAATTTCATCTATGAATATTGAAGATCTCCATACATAAGTGAATCTAGCAAAGGGCATACCATTTGTTCTCAATTTGTGGTTTCCCTAAGTTGAATGTGACAATGATATTGCCAAGTGAAAGATCATTGTCAAACATTTGTAGACACAAACCTAAAGACAAAATTCATTCATTAAGAAAGATTGTCACCAAAGAAAATTATGTAACAAATAACAAAAGAGAAACTGCTGGCAGGTGTAGGCATAAGAAGAAGGAATAAATAAGTGACATGAAGAAACAAAGAAAATGCAGGTTCTTCCAGAAAGTATCAACACAATTGGAGGGAAAAACTTACCACTAAGACAACCAACGATAGTGGGATTGAGGTCAATACCATCTATTTTTAATTGTTCAAATAGATCCAAACCTAGTTGTGCTTCAGCATTTCTGTGGAAGAACTATTAGTACTTGAAGAGTATCATATGATTAGTTTGAAGCGTGAAGTTCTTGCTCAGAGTTATTACCTTTCACAAGCAACAAATAATACAGAATAGGTTATCTGATTTGGACAGACTCCTAATCTCTTCATCTCATTAAGGACCTCAACGGACTTCAAAACTTGATCACGATCACCTGCATCATCAAGAAAAGGTCATTATTTCCATGTCCAAAGAAACAAGAGTTTTTAAAGAAAATGATGAGGAACCATTATGAATATTTAGAAAATGAAAATTGAGCGAAGGTTCCTATATTTGATTGTAATGGTGCCATTCAACTTTTTAAAAGTAATTTGACAGGTCTCTAAAACCCATAATAAATTGCTACTAGGATCCTTCAATTAGAAAGTTAAGTTTTGTGTCTTTTTGTTAGCTAAAAGCGTGATTTAAGCCTCACACCTTTATTAAATTGGCAAACCGTCACTATTGGCTAACTGAAATGAGAAACAAAAATTATTGTTCAGATGTTTGGCCACCTATAAATTGCTACAAGTATAAGGCCATCTGGTGCATTTCTCTTTCAGAATAAGTGTGTGGAAAATGGGCTTAGTTTTTTAATTTCCTTCTAAAAGTATAGACATACACAATGAGGTGATCAAAGCATTCATCATTGAAACAGTTGGCATTAATTTGATTGACTTGATCTCCTCAAATAGCTGCAGTGCCTTTTTCCAGTCCTTGGCCTGAAACATGAGTTTAAAATGTCATGATAATAACACCGAATTCAAATCAGGAGTAGACGGAATACAAGTAAAATTGCAAAAGAAAGAACAACTAGTGGCATAAAAGACCTTGTACTATTGTGAGAAGCAGAAGTTAATAAATTGTTAGATTGGCTTTCATCCAACAATTTATGTCAGAACTTACATTGCAGCAAGCACCCATTAACGAACTGTATGCAATGGTTCCAACTTGATATCCCTTTGCTCTTGCATCTTTCATTATCTCAAAGGCAGCATCCGCCCTCCTAGCATGGCCAGCTACATCAACTAGAGCACTCAGAAACATCTGTAGTTGATGGAATCAAACAAACATAACAGTCAAATAAGTTGTGTGGGGTAAGCACATATCGTTTAATGTTCCCTCTAGAAATAACACCTCATCAGGTTGTACTCCAATCTTGTTCATATCTTCATAGATCTTCAGAGCAAATCCCAAATCACCAGTCAAGCTACAGCTTCTCAATGCAATTGTGTAAACTTCTGGAGTACCCTTTATATTGTACTCCTGAAGCATTTTGTATACCTCACGAGCTCGATCAGCCTACACGAACAAATGATTTGAGTTAAAAACTATATAGCCTACTTTGTGTTTATAGCAAAGGATCTGCAGAACACCTGGCCAGCCTGAATACATGTCTTCATCAGAGCTCCAACTGTTACATGATCAGGAAGAATGGGTTTGGATCCTTTAGATTCAGAGGCTTCTGCTGTCATTTCTGATAGAACATCAAAAGCTCGAGCGACTGCTCCAGATTCACCACACGCACTGATCAAAGCATTGAAGACCACTCGATCTGGCTTCACCTTCTACTGCAAGTATGACCCAGTAAGTTCAACAAACATGGAAAATGCATAGAGGTGATTTATCAGTAGCATTTACAGCACAAGTGAATGGAAGACATGTAACATAAAAAACAATCTACCACTTCACCTTTGAACTCATGATACCATAAGCACCAAATGCTTTTGCCACTTGACCAGCTTTAGCACAGCCATCAATTAGCGCACTATATGTGTTAACATTTGGCTCTATTCCAGCACTGACCATCTCATGGAAGACCTAAAGTAGAAGTACACAATAAGGGATATAAAGCTATCATATTTTAAGTTGAACTCACATGTGTGAATATGTCATTTAGTTACCTCAAACATAGCATCAACTTTTCCACACTTGGCACAAGTTGATATAAGTGTTGTGTAAAGTTTACAGTCAGGTTTTAGCCCAGCTTCCTTTAATAGCACCATAACTTGTAGAGCACCTAAAAAGGTTTAAAAAAATGATAACAGTTAATGTCTCAGATCATACTCTACCAAATCAGACAAGAAAAGTTATAATTTTGAGTTAAAGCAAGTTACCATCAAAATCTTGCGAATTAGCGCACACAGATAAAAGCATATTGAAGGTGCTCATTTTTGGGTTATCAATCAACCTGCAAAAGTGAACGGCTTCCATAACAGCCCTTTGCTTCTTACAGGCGTTGAGAAAGCTAGCATGGTGGATCTGAAAATAGATGAAAATGAGGAATGAAAAGAGATATAGACTGCAAAAAATGACTATTAGAACATGTAATAACCTTATTCATATCAAGGAATCCCTTCTGATCCATGCTTTCCAATAGATCCACTGCGTCTTTCAATCTGACCATACCAAATTGAAGTATCAAGCGAAAAAATTTATAGCACAAAGGGTGCAGCATATTTGATATGAAAACTACATTTATAAACTTAAGGGTGTTCTGGGAACAGATTTATAGCAATTATTATATGTCCAACATTATACCTTCCATCAATTAACAAACTATTGTATCTCCTCAAGTAATCTGACACATCCTTTGTTCCCCTCAATCCAACTCTATTTGCTGAAGTAGAGTTTCCTGGATTCTCCTTGTTCAGTAAATTAGAAATACTCCAGCCAATTAATTTTGCATCATCATGGTCATTCACTGCTTTCTTCTGTTTACTCACAGGGTCGTCCCTTAAGCATGCAACTGGAACCAATCGCCCTGAATATAGAGCATGATTCTGAGGAAATGGGAAAAATCATGCAAGAGGCAATATTAAAAAATAAAAAATATTAGCAGACTAAGTACCAAGAAGAATACATGAATTCCAAAGTTAAACCTGCTGTCAAATACGAGGCCCCTGCATAAGAATTTGTGAACTCAGATGCTTTTCTTGGTTCAAACAGATTGCTGGCATGGGCTTCAGGAATAAAATTCAGAGGATGTTCCTTGATTCTTTTGAAGGATGAAAGAGACGTAAAATCAACATATTCTCCTTGATCGCTTTGATGGTGTCCAAGTAAATTGGTATCCTCACTATCTGTTTTATTATCAGAAGGACCTTGGCCATTTTGAGCCTTCTCCTTCCGTTTTGAAAGTGATAAAAACTGATGAGGCAGTCCACCTAGCTGAGCCCTTCTGTGAGCAAAATGCCTCCTTTGATGTTGTCCTTCAGACACAGTACGCGATTTTGGGAGAATATGCTGGAGCTTTTCTATAGAACTTGTGTTTGCTGGTCCATAAACACCTTCAGATGTGTCTAACGACCTATAAGTACTAATTACAGCACCAACCTGTGTTGTATTATTTACAGTATCTACACCAGGAAAAACACCAGCCTGACAATCCATTCTATCCACAGTCATTCTTCCAGAAACAGATGGCTCTGGAAAGACATTTCCATGATTTCTTCGAGATGAATAATTACCGTCATCTACCAAGTCTGTTGGTGTGCCAAGGGCCTTATGTACAATGCTTTTGTCGTGTTCATGTAAAACCTGCATAATTTCAATATCTCCATGAGTTTTATAGAAATATTTTTTATAGAAAGAAATTATTTTTCTATTAAATCATGCGCCATTTTCCACTAAAAGTATTTCATCATGTGTCACTTTCCATGTCCAACTGACAGACAAGATTTTTTTTCCCCTTGTGAGAAATGAAGAAGGTTATGCTTGATATTGGATACAAAGTGATTATGATAACAATATAAACAGCAATGATGATTTTGAGCCTTACAAGTATTGTCTCACAAAGGATACCAATTTACTTGACTCTACCAAAGATGTCAATTAACTGCTTAGTGACTGACCTCATAACTCACAGAAGTGACAGAACCCAACTGATATATAGACAGAGAAAGGTGTAGCTCGGCTGCCAGGAGCAACACACCGGCCTGGGTTCAAATCCCCTCGGATGCAGGTTATCTCACTATTTTCTTCTCTATCAATACTGGATGCTAAGTTCCTCCTTAGTACTCCAAACAATTTTCTCTTATTCCAAAAAAAAACAACTGATATATAGACAATCAGAATCAACTTTGTCCATTCTGGAGTTGTCTTTGCATTGGACAAATGATGTAAAATTCATAAAGGGACAACTGTGTTCTTGCCCTTGTTCTAGATTGCAATTGTGATTTTGCCCTTGGTTTTAAGGGTTTGTGATTTTGTCCTCTTTTTCAAAATGAAACTTCCGTTTGCCCTCATTTTGGATGACCATTTGGTGGGCCTAAGATTAAATGAGTTAAAAAAATAAAAAAAATCTGAGAAAATATGAAAGGACCAATATACCCCAAACCAAATAATAGTCAACTGTCTCAACTCCATCTTGATCAGGCTACTCACCGTCCCCAACCCAAGTAGCATGGTGGTGGTGGGCGGGGGAGCTAGCGGCGGGCCGCTGCTAGGCAACAGATGGATGGCACTCATGGCGGCACCGAGGCCCCGGTCCGCGGCTGGGCGGGTGGGGTGGGGTGGCGCTAGGAGCAGCTGGGCAGTGTGGGCGAGCAGCCAGGCGGAATGAGGAGCTGGCGAGCAAACGGTGGCACTGGTCATCAGAGTCAGGCCGGAGAAGGAGGAGAAGCCCGATGAGCCCTGCAAGCCGCAGCCACTGCCCTACTGCCCCAGCTGCAGCTCCAGCTGTCCCTGCCAGTGCGCCATCGGTGGCGGCAGCATTGTCTACAAGGAGGAGGCCAAAGGCTACGGCGCTGCATCATTGTTTGATTTTTTTTTCCTTCTCTTCTCGCTGGGCTCGTTAATTACAGTCACAGCTTGCCTGCTCCTGCGCAGGTGCTCCCATCACTGCTCCTACGCATCAAGAGCTCTTCTTCTTCAGAGATGGGAGGCAATGAATGAGATCTAAGTTTACAACATTACTCTGAAACTGCGAGCACATGCATGACAGTATGAGTAACTTTGCAGACGGTTTTCTCCTTTAATAGTGATACAATGCAATCACTCTTTTCTCTTTGATTAAATCCTAATAGGATTGACTGCTGCAACTTCTTGATTGCCTCACAAAAGTAGGCAAATATAGAAGGGCAAACATGTCTTTTTATCACCGAATTAACACCGTTAAGAGGACTTAACGGAATGAGGGCAAACCTGAGCTTCAGTTCAAAAAAGTGAGGACAAAATCACAAAGTCTAAAAAAGAGGGGTAAAATCACAATTGCAACTAAAAGTAGGGGTAAGAACACAATTGCCCCAATTCTTAAAAGCAGGGGTTGACACTAATGACCATTAACATTTCCCCTTTTTCAAGGATAAGTATGCAATCTAAAAGCTGATTAGGGATGGGTGTGGTCCGGGCCGACCCACCGGCCTCGTTGGCCTGTTCCACAAATTTGGCTTCAATGGGTAGGTGGGCCGGCTCCAAACTAAAAAGGACAGATCCAATGGATAAGTGGGTTGGCTTCACTTTCCCTAGGTTACGTCGATCCCCCACATCGTACTCTTCTGCGGCGGAGCTGCCCTTCTTCGACGCCATCACGACAGCGGCGCCTCCTCCCTTCTCCTGACCTCCACGCCGGCGCAACAACGACACCTGCTCCCTACTCTTGTCCTCCAGCTGGCCACGCCGCCCCTATCTTCCTCCGCCTGATGTTGGCATCCGTCTCATAGGTCGAGTTGCCCCAGTGCCCCCTGTGCCTGCGTTGTGCCGCCGTCAGTAGTGAATCGGCTGCTGTCCGGTGCGCCCCGCACTGCGTCCTGCTGCACCACGCGGCCACGCCATCAGCCGTCTTTGTTGTCTGCATCGGTATGGCACTATCTGGACTCCAAACTGCAGTACCTCTTTCTTGAAGTTCATGTTCACTTGCAGTATATAGTATATAGACATGCAGTAGTAGGTAGTCATGGTTGGATACTTGGATTATTATCTAGTAATTTGTTGCACTTGTATTGCTTGGTCAAGCAAGAAAACGAAAGTTAGGACTGCTTCACCTACAGTTATCCATCTAATAATGAGACTTGTGTAGAACGATCGATAAGAATGTTATGAAATATAAATGTGAACTTACATGTTTATTGCCTGATGACTGGACTAGTTGAAGGTGCAGATAAACTTTACTGAAACATGTTCAGTACTGTCTTCACTCTTCACCAATTTGTGGACCAAATTGCTAGAAGGTGTATTTTTAACAAAAATGAAGTACTATGCCTACTTGTTCAGTACTTGGTTTTTCTATACTTGTCATGAGGTGGATCCTACTTGGTTTTACTTTCGTAGAGCATTATTTTTTTCAAAAAAATCAGTGCTTTATTTTAGGCAAAGGTCCTGCCACGTGCAAAATGGAGGAATCTCTACTCCAAGAACAAGCACATGATGTGCTTGATGGATATGTAGCCAGTCAAGGCACACCTAACCTGTCACCATGTGTTGAAGTACCGATACTGCATTGTCACACTTCAGTGAGCACGCCAGTTGCCCTTGTTAGCACACCTCCTGGTGAGCACTTAATGCATCTTTCATATTGAAAACTTATTCTTCTAGATTTAGGACAAAATATATATGATGTCTAATGTTTTTTGCATAGATAATATTTGTGTTGACGAAGATGAGGATGATAGCAACCAAGACGATGATACCAACAAAGAGTATGACGGTGGTGCTGATATCGAAGAAGATGGAGATAGGGATGATATTGGAAGTGCGCTTGGTATTCGTCCCTCAGAAGCTGATCAAGGGAGAAAGTTTAGGTCTAGGGCTTGGAAAGAGTTTGTGAAGATCCGTGTTGCTGGAGTGGTTTTGAAAGCGGAATATAAGCATTGCTCTACTAGAATCAGTGCCAAGCGTGGAGCAGGAACAAGTGCTTTAATCAAACACTTGAAGAGATGAAAGGCAAGGAAAACAGCTAGCAAAGTTGTGGACAAGTTGAAGGTTGCTATATTGTCACCTGATGGAGTTTCTCTAAGGAATTGGAATTTTGATCAAGTTGTTTCCAGAAGAGAGCTGGTTAGAATGATTGTCTTGCATGAGCTACCATTTTCTCTTGTGGAGTGATGGGTTCCGGAAGTTTGTGTCTAGTTTGAACCCACTATTCAAGATGATATCTTGAAAAACAGTGAAGAATGATTGTCTTAAATTATTTGAAGAGCAGAAGCTAGTGCTACAGGAGGTGCTCAAAAGTTGGTACTTCTAGAGTTTCCCTAACAATGGATATGTGGACCTCAAATCAGACTATAGGGTATATGTGCATAACTTGCCACTTTGTTGATGCTGATTGGAAGATACAAAAAAGGATTTTGAGATTCTCAGACTTAGAAACACCACACACTGGTTTTGTTATGTTTAATATAATCCTAAAGACTATACAAGATTGGCATTGTGAAGGCAAAATATTTGCTATCGCTTTGGACAATGCTAGCAACAACAGTGCAATGTCAAAATTATTGAAGGCTAATCTTCTACAAAAGGGTAAGCTCCTTGGGCAAGGGAGGCTATTTCATCAACGTTGTGCCTGAATTTAATATGTCAAGCAGGGCTGAAAGCTATCGACACTATTGTCATCAACATTCGTGAGAGCATCAAGTACATTAAAGGATCACAAGCTCGGAAGGAAAAGTTTGAGGAAATTGTGGCACAAGTTGGCATAACTTGCCAACGATGCCCTTGCTATGATATGCCTAGCAGGTGGAACTCCACCTTTTCGATGATTGCCAGTGCTTTGCCATTTAGACAAGCTTTGGACTCCTTAGCCATGCATGACAAGACCTACACATACAAACCCTCCTCTCTGGATTGGGAAAAAGCAACTACAGTGTGTGATATACTGCACTGCAAGTGTTATTTGTGGCAACTAATGTGATTTCAGGTCAGCTATATCCTACCTCAAATCTTCATTTCCATGAGATCTAGGAAGTAAAGCTGGTCTTGGAAAAGCAAGCTTCCCAAGAGAATCTTGAAATATCTAAGATGATCAAGTACATGCAAAAGAAATTTGATAAATATTGGAAAGTGTCATGGTTAGTACTTTCTATTCCTGTTATCCTAGATCCTAGGTTTAAGCTTAAATTTCTTGAGTTTCGTTTTGGGGCTGCATTTGGTCATGATGCTCAATCATTAATTGACAAAGTCAAGAATGTTTTTCGGGAGCTTTTCAATGAGTATTCTCAGGTGAATAACTCTAATATGGATTCAACACAAGGCAATGTAGATGTCGACATGGGTATAGTTGCAAGTGGTCGGTTGGCTGATTGGGATCAGCATCTTAATCTTGACATTCTCATGACAAATGAAACATCCTCTGAGTATGAGGCATATATGGACAAGCCTCCAATTCCTCGAGGTGATCACTTTGATATACTAGGTTGGTGGCAGTCTAATGCCTCTGAATATCCAACATTTGCTCACATGGCACGAGATATCTTGGCTGTACCTGCTTCCACAGTTCCATCCAAGTCAGCCTTTAGTACTGGAAAAAGAGTTATATCTGATTTTCGAGGCTGGTTAACTCCCAAGACAGTTGAAGCACTTGTGTGCTTGCAAGATTGGATAAGAGCATCTGGTACAAATTCTTTCAACCATTTCTTGTGATGCTTTAAATTGGTCCTGGAAATAATATTTATAAATCATTGTTTCCACTTGTAGGTTCATCAAAATTAAGCATAGCATCAATTTATGATTTTCCTGCTAAAGATGAGGAAAGAGAGGAGATGGGCCAATAGGTGAGATCTGTAGATTAAGATATGTGCTATCCACTGGTAAGACTTTGGTTGTTTAATTCAGAAACTGGTCGATTAATTGAGATGTACAGCTCCTGAATGCTGCACATTATGATGCTGAGGAAATATACTAAACTAGATTTTGATGCAAAGAATTTGCCAAATAAAGATATAGGTCTTTGAGTATTAGAACGTCCTTATCTGTGCATCCTTTACTTGGCTATGTATATAATACCACATAACAAATTATTTCTTTTCTTGTGCTGCAGCTCTTTCCATGAAATTTTGGCCTTCGAGAAAATTCAGCAAGATCAAGCAATTATGAGTTTCTCCTGAAACTATCGCTTCAGAAAGTTAGTTTGTTAGTATTAGAAACTTAGCAAGTTAGGTTGTTAGTATTAGAAGCTCAGCCTTATGCATTACAGACAATTGTTAAGTACTAACTCTGTAATTTCCTCACCAAATGCTCACAAATGGTTATATTGGATCCATGCTGGATATCGTTCTTTGTGAATCTGTATTTATAAGCTATTGAGATTGTATCTATTTTATAAAATATGATACATATTGTAGTTATGGCTTTGATATAGCCAACATATAATTGTTCTTAACTGTTCTTATATAGGAGTTTTTTGAACGTGTTTGCTACTTTAGAATGTGTTCTGCTATCAGTGTATAATCAAAGCAGCGTGCTTCTAATAGAGCTGACCCATACTACCCAATGGGTCAGCACCATGCACCAGTGGGTCGACCCATTCGCCTCATTAGAGAATGGCAGGGTCTTTTGGTCCAGGCTAGGTCGACCCACCCTGGACCACACCCATCCTTAAAGCTGATCACAACATTTGCAGTATTGTACTTTACTAGCCCAAACGAGTAGGCATGATTCCGTTGACTATTTTGAGTATCCATAACTACATTCCTCGGTTAGTACACAATTTCTTTTATTACATTCACAGAGGTCGATCATTTATTAGAACAATGGCAGCATCCCTGCATTTTCCCCAAACAAAACTTTTGGAGTTTTAACCTAACAGGTATACTAATTTTAGTCTTACGGAAACCGAATTTTTAGTGAAGCATTTCATTTTTCATTTGACAAAATAAATCAATATATGTTTTGTTTTCTAATAGTAAAGCTGCGAATTAAGCAGCACAGAGTCAGACATGCAGCAATCTGACCTCCGTAGAATCCCCGGACGCGCCGTGCCACCTTAGCCAGACCAGCTGCAAGGCGGCGGCGAGGAGCGCAGCCGCCACGGCGACCACCGGGCCACCCAGCACGCCTGCCGCGACGGCTCCCACCGACCCTCCACCGCCGAGCAAGCAGCTCGGCGTGCGGCGAGCCTGGTGTGCCCCCGGCTCCGATCTCCGTCGGGGCGGCGGGCGCAGGAGGAGCACCCCGCCACCGCCGCCGGCGACGTGGCGGCGGGCGGGGGAGCAGAGCGGGAGGTAGAGGAAGCGGGGGGAGGAGGTGAGGAGGGTGAGGGCGTGGGGCGTGGGGGAGGAGGCGTCCATGGGGGAAGAAGCGGAAGGGGAGAGGAGGAGAGGGCAGAGTGATTAAGGGAGGAAGAGGAAGAAGATGATGTGGTTTATCCGGAGTTTGCGAGGGTTGTGTGGAGGTCGCTGTTTTGCTTTTGCGCGGCTATTTTTTGGGTTGAGGCTGACCGTTAGGGTAGTGGGCCCGCCCCCCCCCCCCCCCCCCCCCCCTCTCTCTCTCTCTGTCCTTACAGCCTTGAGCGGCAATTAGCGCCAATCATTTGACCTTTCTCATTTGCTAAAACAGTCAAGTCTTGATTAATTGGCCCAAATTGGATCCGTATGCTGTGTTTGGGCCGAGCCCAGATGAGAATTTCAATTAGACAAGTAGAGTAACAGACCGTTCGGATCTGCTTATTTCTTGCTTAATTCCTCGATTTCCGTTAGCACGCTTTTCGAATTGCTAAATAATGCAGTTTTTAAAAAATTTTCTATATGAAAATATCTCTAAAAAATCAAATAGATCTATTTTTCAAGTTTTTAATAGTTAATACTTATTTAATCATACGCTAACGGCGTTCTTTGTTTTACGTGCGGCTATAAACCAGGACAATAAGCCAATTCAAAACATCCCCTACGCGATGAGAGGCTTGTTGCACCATTTGGCTAGGCTATGAGCTTAGCTACTACTCCCTCCATTCCCTTTTATAAGGGATTTTTTCCTTTCCATTCCTTTTTATAAGGGATTTTTTTCCTTTTTAGAAAGATTAAGGTTGAGAAGAAAAGACTAATATGTCTATCGTTAAATAAGTAATAGTTTGTGTGGGATGGTATTTGAAGGTTAAGGTAGGAAGGAATTTGAATGAAAGGTGGTTGATGGGACAACTAGCACTATAAAACCCATTAAATTATAGTACAAGTTAAAACCTCAAAATCCCGTATAGAAGGGGACGGAGTGAGTAACTTTTTCATACACCAATCGGTGCTTTTTTAAAAAACTTTCTATATATAAATTTTTTAAAAAATAAAATAAATATATCTCTCAAGTTTATAATAAGTTAATACTTAATTAATCACGTGCTAATGACATGACTTGATTCGCGTGCAGGTGATAAGTGTAGAGGACATGGGTCCCGACTCTCGAGTACCCTAATAGGAGGCAAATACCGAAAAGGCTATTTAGCGAACGTTCGTGCACAGGGCATCCAAGCGAATGCCTCTCCAACCTTCTATTTTTGGCACCGTTTTCTTTTTATAGAAACTTTATACACGTAAACTTTATACATAGAAAGTTTAGATACGGAAAATTTACACATCTGATTCGAATTCAGAATTAGAATTCTAGCGTAGAAATTTTATACAAATAAACTTTTTTCATTTATATATATATAATGTTTTCTATGTATAAAGTTTATATATATATATATATATAGTTTATACATCCGATTTTGGATTCGGATTTGATTTGGAATCAAAGTCTTTTAGGTAGAATGTCTTCATATTAAAAGTTTGCATGTGTAAAGTTTATGTGTATAAAGTTTATGCTATAAAATTTTTGTGTATAAAAGTTTTTTTACCGCATGTGGGCCGGGCCTAAGCGTTCGCGCGTGGCCTAAACGCGCGAATGCTCGCCCATTAGACCTCCCCGGCAAAGACTTAGCTTCATGTTATCTTACATGACAAGAAAAGGAATAAGTCCTAGCCAAATACTATATGTACAGATAGGGAAACCATGGGTCATTTATTTTATTTGGATCTGAGCATACATTGATTCCTCCACCTTGTGGAGCCGAGATGGGAGGTTTTGTGGAGGAGCTCCGCATGATGAGCTTTACCCTGGGGTACAGCCATACCCCCCGAGTACACAGCAGTGGAGCCACTAGAGGGCAAGCTCCCACATCGTGTCCGCTTGGAGCTACCAAGTGAGCAGTATCTCTTACCAGCTATGGAGATAGAGGTTGGTGGGCGTACCTTCGACCATGCCTGCCAAGAGGCCGCTTTCTGAAAGCCCGTTGATGTTGCCTAGAGGAGGAGTGAATATGCGTTCTTGAAAATTCTCTAAAATGCAGCGGTAAAATTTTACTAGAACCTCTGACCCCAAGGTAGGAAGCTCCGACCGGCTCTCTCAGCCTAGCCAAGAGGGCTGGCCGGAGGTTCCAGCCTAGAACACCAAAGTTTTCGAAACTGGTGTTCTGACTCTACCAAGATACTTCAATAATGGATAAAATGACAGGGATCAAGTCTAGAACAAACAACAAGGTAGAAAATGAATGCAGGCAAGTATAGAGATAAAATAATGCAATAACGAGCAAGCACAAAAAGAGACACAAAGATTTTCCCAAAGTTCGGATCACAAAGATCCTACGTCTCCGTTGAGGAGCTCTAAAGAGTGGGATCTCGATTGACCCTTTGCCTCACCAAGTGACCACGAAGATCAGCTTGGTATCCACTTCGAATTTACTTGTTTTCCTTGCAGAGGCAAGGTTAACCTTCACAAACTCTTCCCAGGACAATCCATAACTCTAGGAAGCTCGCGGGCAACACTTAACTGTCTAGGAGGTTTCCCTCCAAGAGAAATAAGCTCCAAGCAACTAATCCGCGTCCTCCTCAAATGCACAAGATCCTTCTAGTCTTCTCTCAACAAAAATCACTCAATTCTCCACTAGATCCTCACTAGAATTACAAAGGTAGCACTAGAACTAGTTGGGTGAGCTCAAGAGACCTTAGGAGAGGCTAGGAGACAGTGGAATAGGAGTAGAATAGCCTAGCAACGGCTAGAAACAAGGTTTGACCTTTATAGGCATTGACATACGTTGCTTTGTCATTAGGGTCGGAACCCCCAGCCAACAGTTAGTCTCTGGCCGAGAAGGTTGGTCGGAGCCTTCGACCCTGACACTGAAACTAGCCCAACCTAAGTGTATGTGTTGTACCAAAATGATAGACTCTCAGCTATTTGGATCTTAAGCACTTGAGTGGTATTGGAACACTGTTTGCAACCCTTCTTAATAGTATGGCTTTTCTATGATTAAAAAAAATTCAAAAGAATTTAAAATAAACTCCAAGTTGCTTCGCCCCTTTGCGTCATGTTTTTGTGGGGTCTCTATGTACCATACCAAGCAACCTGGGACTAATCTCTGCAAAATTCTCGATAAACTCATTATTCCCTTAACCTCTTTGTCATTAATCCACCAAAACCCACTTAGGGACAAGATGCACTTTCAATCTCCCTCTTTTTGGTGATTGATGACAACACGGTTAAAGCTTACAACGGAATGAATATATACATTTGATTTTGAATGAAATGAGATGAATTTGGCTCCCCTAGAAATATGCATATAAGAGTGAGAGTGAAGTATATATGCATATTTAGTATTGGAGAAACATGGAAAGCCTCATTCATCTCTTTTCATCCGTGGGGTGCAAAGTGTGACATGATGAACAGTATATAAAATTCATATGACATGGCAAGCATGCAAAAAGTGAAAAATAATATCACATCACATCACAAGGCATCACATGAATGGATCTAAGGACTGAGATTGAACTAGAACAATAATTAAACAGTCATTACATCCCAGTTATACAGTCAATACATGTCCACAAGAAGATAGGAGATCTAGGCAGCCTAAAACAGGAGAGGGGGGTCGGAGCTTCTGGCTGCCAAGGTCGGAACCTCTGATATCTCTGCAATAGCAGTCAAAAATGGTGTGAGAGGGCCCTTCGTTCTAAACTTTTCTCCCCATTTGGCATCAAGGCACCAAAAAGAGAGGAAAGATAGGGGAAGAAGGGACTTAGTAGTTGTCGGAGGAGATAATCTTAGTGTCGCCGGACACTGGACTGCCTGTAGTGCTAGTCTCATCATCAGGAGCAACTATCTCTATATCTCCACTGGCGGTGTCATCACCCTCTTAACAATGGGAGGAATGTAATAGACAGGCTGAAAAGAGGAAGCCGCTGGCAGAAAGTTGTCATCCTCATCACCATCATCCTCATCCTTCTCATCATCCTTTCTATCATCATCATCATTGTGGTAAGAGTCCTCCTTTGTATCCTCATCAGAATCTACCTCGGACTCAGAATCTCCAAAGGGTCTAGTGGAAGGAACTACGCCACTAGCAATGTGTTGAGCAGACTCATAGGTAGCAAAGGGATCCTCATACACTTCATCCTCAGAATCATCAGAAACTGTCTTGCCGGCATCCCTCAGCATCTCCTTTTACCAGTGCTCCATCTTCTTGATCTTCACAGCGTTCTTGGTACAGATGTTGAAGATGGCCTTGAGTGCATTTTTGATAGGCGACTCAGAACTCTTAGACGAAGAACCAGACCGAGAGGAAGCTGAAGAAAACTTCACTGCAGGAGGAGCTGGTGGACAGTAAGACTTGTGCTTTACTTCCTTCTCAAAAACTAGCCCGGATACTTCCTCGATCATTTTCATGATATTAAGCACATCCTTTCTTAGTCTCTATCACAATGTCGAAGATTTCAAACCAGATGTACTTCATCACATTGATAGGCGGCTGGTTTCTCCTTAACCTTGCAAGCAGAGTGTAGTGGCGAGCAGGGAGAGCTATGGCATCGCCAGCTTTGGGAGAGAGAGTGACCCTGATCATGTTCAGCAGAATCTTGTAAGGGGGAAGTAGCCCCTTTGTAGTGCCCATGCAATTCCTGGGTACTCCATCTGCATACAGAAACATAGTCCTCTAAATAGGCAGTGTTTTTTTCACTATGTAGGTTTGGCCTGTTGAGATCATCGGGGTCTAATCCCAAAATGGCTGCGAACTGAGAGATGGTGACGGTGTACTCCACTCCCTAAGTCCGCCATCTCATCTGAAGCTCATGCTGTGGACTCTTCTCAAAAAACACTGTCCCTCCAATATCACCTCCTCACGCCAGTCATACTGCAAACCCATGATCCCTCCAATATCCTTGTCTAGGCAAAGCTTGATCATATCCTTGAAGATCTGGCCCTTCTGACGCTGCATGTACTCCCAGTCAATATACTCCATCTTTATCATAGGTTTGGGACTACTCATAAAGACTGAGTTGTACCAATCCACCTAGACAGCAGTGACAAAGCGAGGATCTGACAACTCCTGAGGGAGGGTATCTGGGTTCTGCTTCCTGTCTCTGTCTCCCCTTGCCACATCATGTAGATAGTCAAAATGTTTCCTGTAATGTGACCAAAAGAAGTAGTGCTGACTGCCTTGTGCTTGATCACTCGGATTGGGTCATCGAAGGTGCCATTGCTAGTATTGTGAGCACCACCACCGCGAGATCCACTATGTCTTGGTGGCAGTGGTGCATCAGGGTCCCTTATCACTAAGGCAGAGCTGCGAGTCTGTTGAGTAGTGGGAGGCTGTGTAGTGGCCCTCTTGCCTCCGCCTGCATTCCTGTTGCTGCTAGCACGAGTCGGTCCTTTTCCTTTGTCTGCTCTCCGAGAAGGTGACTCCTGATCACTTTAGGTACCGAAGGTGGAAATGTCTTGTCGCGCCTTCTGATGTTTCTCTCGAGCCATTGACACTTGAGATGAGAAATCGCTAAAATGTCGACGAGACGGAGTCTCTAACCACCCAAGAAGAAGGAAATATAAATGCCCGAAGTTTTTGACGGTGGGAATGAAAAAATCGCTGCAAGAAGGGATGAGAGTGAGTTAGGGCTGAGATGAAATGTGGAGAGAGAAGACTCCTAGCCGCGTACAGGGGGTTAAAAACTATCGGCCAGCCGGAACCTCTAGGCTAGTGAGCCAAAGCTTCTAGCCTAGTTTTAGTACAGGGAAAAGGGGTCGGAACCTCCGGTCCTTTGGCTGGAACCTCCGACCAAATTTTTCTGGAAATGGGGAAACAAGGGTATTTTGGCACAAAGGAGGTGGACATGATTTTCCGTTGACCCACATGTGACCAGCAGCAATCAATTATCACATAACAATGGTCACAATGCAGATCAACAACGAAAAGAACCAAATTTTCATAATAAAAACTAGCACACAAGGATTTTCACAAATATTTCGAGAAAATAAGTTTTTAAGGAATAGGGGGAATGTTGGAGCTCCATTCCTGGTGTTAAGACCATTTTCTACACAAGAAGAGGGCTCAAGAACACAGGAGCTCACTTTGATTGACATTCTTATGACACATACTTGACTATTGATTAGTCAAGTACTTAGTCATGCAATGTTTCGAGAATCTAGGATATTGAGCTCACTCCTAAACTCACAAAACCTTTTCTCATCTAAGGGCTTGGTGAAGATATCGGCAAGTTAGTGTTCAGTTCTCACATGGGTAATGGCGATATCTCCTTTGGCTTCGTGGTCTCTCAAGAAGTAGTGTCTTATGTCAATATGTTTGGTTTTTGAGTGTTGGATAGGATTGTTGGCTATTTTGATGGCACTCTCATTGTCACAAAGGAGTAGGATTTTGGTCATTGTGTAGCCATAGTCTTGAAGGGTTTATTTCATCCAAAGGAGTTGAGCACAACATGAGCTGGCGGCTATATATTCCGCCTCGGTGGTGGATACGGCAATAGAGTTTTGCTTCTTAGAGGCCCAAGAAACTAGAGACCGTCCAAGAAATTGACAAGTCTCTTGTGCTCTTGCGGTCAACCTTACACCCGGCATAATCGGAATTGGAATATCCAATTAGCTCAAAATCACAACCCTTAGGATACTATAGGCCGAAATTAGGAGTGTGCACCAAATATCTTAGAATTCTCTTAACGGCAACAAGATGACATTCTTTAGGCACGGCTTGAAAGCGAGCACACGTGCACATACTTAGCACAATATCCGGTTTAGATGCACAAAGGTAAAGAAGAGATCCAATCATGGAGCGATATACCTTTTGATCCACCAGTTTGCCATTGTCGTCGAGGTCGAGATGCCCATTTGTTGGCATTGGAGTCTTGATGGGCTTGGCTACCTCCATCTCGAACTTCTTGAGGATGTCCTTGTGATACTTGGATTGCGAGATGAAGGTTCCATCCTTTCGTTGTTTGACTTGAAGCCTGAGGAAGAAGGTGAGCTCTCTCATCATCGACATCTAGAACCTCCTAGTCATAATCTTGCTAAACTCTTCACTAAAAGAAGGATTAGTAAAGCCAAATATTATGTCATTGACATAAATTTAGCACACAAATAGATCATTCTTGAATTTCTTAGTGAAGAGAGCAGTGTCGACTTTGCTTATTTCAAAACCATTTTTGAGTAGAAAGTCACGAAGGTATTCATACCAGGCTCTAGGGGCTTGCTTGAGCCCGTAGAGCGCCTTGTGAAGATTGTAGACGTGATTTGGATATTTGGGATCTTTAAATCCGGGCGGTTACTCCACATACACCAACTCGAAGATTGGTCCATTGAGAAACGCACTCTTGACGTCCATTTGATAAAGCTTGAAATCATGGTTAGCGGCATAAGCTAACAAAATTCGAATGGACTCAAGGTGAGCAACCGGCACAAAGGTTTCACTAAAATCAAGATCCTTGACTTGGGTGAACCCTTGAGCCACTAACCGTGCTTTGTTGCGAGTGACTACTTGTTAACGCCAAAATTTGGTAAGGCTCTGTATCAGATTCGGTCAAGGGGAAAATTGCAGTCAACTGGCGGAGATTGATCTAGAAGAGACCGATTCCAGAAGGGGGGGCCGTGAAGACCGCTGTATGGCAGTTATTTACTGTATATATTAATTAAGCAAGTGCTTATCTTTAGGAAACCTGACCTCGTGTCTGGTTGGGTCTTATTAGTGTTTTCTGTTATAATTAGGAAATCATGTACCGTGTCCAATAAGGACTCATGTAACTCGGGGTATAAATACGTACGCCCGGGGACCTTGTAAATTATCCACACAGATCAATCAAATTCGGTGCATCACCACCCTTTCGACGGGTTCTTGCTTCTCGAGCCGGGCTGCATCGGTTAAGTTCGACCTCCTGCGAGAGGGTAAGTCTCGTCACCCCGGCTACCTATCGGCTAGGACTTCCTCGGTTAGGTCCGATATTCTAGTCGGTTTATGGTAGTCGGCTTACCACGATATATTTACTTTGTCTATGGCTGCATCAGTTCAGTTTGATCTCATAGATTGATTAGGTATATCACATCACGCGTGCGTAGATCGCATCGGCTTACTGGGAGCGGTTTATCACCAGTTTGTGCTGCATCGGTTAGGTCCGACCTATTAAACTGCAAGTGATAAATCGTTCCTGTTAGGTTGATACCTTGTGCGCAAGCGTCTTATCGGAGCGTATAGCCGATAAGTTATCGTATTTTACATCACGATCGCATCAGATCTATCGGCCTATCGAGGTATTGTTATCATCATCAGTCTGTGCTGCAACGGTTGAGTCCGATCTACTAGACTGACGATAATAGCTTTACTCTTGATGAGCCGATGGGTTTTAATGCGGCGTTTTATCGGAGTGCTTAGCCGATAAGTTATCTCTTAAATACAGCCGATTATACTGCTTGCCTTGTTATACATTCTTGCCTGCATTATTGTTACGATCGGCTAAGGGCTAGCCGATTAGTTTACTCTGCCGATCCGAGCGCGAGCACAAGCAGGTTCCCGGGCAAAAGCTCAATCAAGTTCCCGGGCACGGGTACAAGTGAGGACCCGGGCACGGGTACGACCTCAGGTAAGGACCTGGGCACTAGCACAGGTAAGAGCACGGGCACGGACGGAGGACAAAGATCCGGGCGCGAGCGCGAGCAAGGACCCGGGCGCGGGTGCGGGCAATATCTTTGCAGTGATAATAGTAATCTTTAATCATAATCGGCTGGAGTTTATTTAATCTATTTATTTATACATCCTGCCTATTTACTTTATTAGTTTACAGCCGATTTTTGAGCATCTCTTCAATGATCGGCTAGTTTAATATTCGTTTATTATTATGCTATTACTCATGCCATCATCAGCTTATAGTCGATGTATAAGTGCTACAGTGCAAATCGGCCATCGGCCGATGAAATGAGTCCAAGCCGGCTTCCAGCCGATTGGCTCATGAATTTGACATCTTTTCTCCTTGTCAATTGCAGAGTCAAATTGACTGGCACGCCTACGAACCTCAAGATTTTAGGACCTGCACTGGAGTGAAGCAAATCTCCTAGGCCTTCGCGTGTGTCCAAGGCGCCGGACGGCCCCGGTGGTTTTCGGCGTCAACACTACTCCATTCTCGTCTTGCTTGTTGCGGAAGACCTACTTGGTGCCGATGGCGTTTTGCTTGGGTCTCTCCACCAATGACCACACTTGATTGTGGGTGAAGTTGTTTAACTCCTCTTGCATGGCTATCACCTAATCCGGATCATCAAGTGCTTCCTCCACCCTAATTGGCTCCAAAGAAGAGACAAAAAAGTAATTCTCACAAAAGTTAGCGACCCGGGAGCGAGTGGTTAACCCCTTTTTGGATATCACCATGAATGTTGTCGATGGGATGATTTCTTTGCACGGTGTGGTGAATTCTTGGATGGTGCGCCGGGGGGACTTGAGCTTGCATGGTGTCTCTTGGCTCACTAGTGCCCTCGGCATTGATCCCATCCACTCGTGCTAGATCATCCTCTTGATCAACTCTTGTACTCGGAGGTGTCACTTGAGTGGAAGGAGCTTGTTCGGTGCCTCTTTACTCCTCCACTTCTTCTAGCAGCCTCACATCTCCAATTGGTTTTTTGTTGATGTCGTGTCCCATGACTCCTTTACCTAACATCTCAAGCTCAACTTGCTCCACTTGGGAGCCATTAGTTTCATCAAATGTCACATCTCTCATGGTTTCAACAATTCCGGAGATTTTGTTGAAAACATGATAGGCGTGAGCATTTGACTCATATCCGAGTAAGAATCCTTCATCCACTTTTGGAGCAAACTTGGATGAGCAATGTCGATATTTTGTATCGGCAATAATAATATGGGGCTATTCGTGAGACCTAAACTTGATGGACTGCAAAGGAACACGGAACAATTTATACTGGTTCAGGCCCTCGAGATGAGGTAATACCTACGTCTAGTTGTGGTGTATTGCCTTTGAGGTTTCTCTAGTGAGATTGTATGCTTCTTCTTCTGCCCTCAGGGGGCGCCCTGCCTCCCCTTATATACCGAGGGACAGGGTTACAGAGTAGGAATCCCAGTCAGACTCCGACCAAGGGATTTTCTTCTAGGTATACAATGTGCCCGACTAGGACTATATCCTTTCCTTGTCGTGCAAAGTAATGTATGCCAAGTCCTATTATATCCCTAATTACAAGGTTAGGCCCATCCTCTATCCAAGTGGCCCAAATGCTTCTCATGAGTTATCCGGGGCCCATGGCCTCCACAAACGAGGTCTCTTACTTAAAATGAAACATTTGCAACCAAAGACACGAAAGTAGGAGACATTAGATTTGTTACCGGTGAGGAGTTCATATGCCATCTTTTTCAGAAGCTTGTGGAGGTAGAGGTGACTGAGCGCGTGACACGCGGTGTTCACTGTCTCCACCCAAAAGATGTCTGGGGTCTTGTATTCATCTAGCATAGTCCTTGCCATCTTGACAAGAGACCAGTTCTTTCTCTCCACAACTCCATTTTGAGGTTGATCATATGGAGCGAAGAACTCGTGCTTAATCCCCTTGTCATCAAGGAATTCCTCCACTTGAGTATTCTTGAACTCCCTCCATTGACACTCCTAACTTTCTTGATCTTGAGGTCAAACTCGTTTTGGGCTCGCTTGGCGAATTTTTTAAAGATTCCTTGGGTTTCAATTTTATCTTGCAAAAAGAACACCCAAGCGAAGCGAGAAAAATCATCAACAGTTACGAGCCCATATTTGTTACCTCCGATGCTTAGGTAGGCCATGGGACCGAAGAGATCCATGTGATGTAGTTCCAATGGCCTTGAGATAGTCATGATGTTCTTCACGGGATGTGGGTTCCCAACTTGCTTTCTGGCTTGACAAGCGCTACACACACGGTCTTTCTCAAATGTGACGTTAGATAGTCCGAGGATGTGTTCCCCCTTTAGAAGATTCAATAACTTCCTCATACCTGCATGGGCTAGCCTTCGGTGCCAAAGCCACCCCATTGAGGATTTTACAATCAAGCAAGCTTCCGGGCTCACTTTATCTTGGTCAAAGTCCACTAGATAATGATCTCCCTTCAACCTCCCCTTGAATGCGATGGAATTATCATCTCTTCTAAAGACGGTAACATCCTCGTTGGTAAACAAGCAATTATAGCCCAATTTGTATAATTGAGACACCGATAGTAAATTGTAGCTTAAATACTTGATGAGAAGGACATTAAAGAGATAGATTGTTGGAGATGGCAATTTTACCTAGACCCATTACCTTGCCCTTGCCATCATCTCCAAAGACAATATTGTTGTGATCTCCTCCATTTTCGTCAAGAGTTGCAAACATACTCCTTTCTCCTGTCATGTGGTTGGTGCATCCGCTGTCAACAACCCAACTCGATCCGCCGGAGGAGTATGCCTACAAAAAGAATCAAGCTTGGAATTTAGGTACCCAAACATGTCTAAGTTTGGGTCCTTGAGTATTAGTCACAAGCACCTTGGGCACCCACACACAAGCCCTATACTACTCATTGCATTCACCAATGAAATAAGCAATCACTTTACCACGGTGATCCTTGGTGATCTCATATGAGTCATAGTACAGTTTTTCTGGTCGAAGCCTCCTACCATTAGGGTCGGAGCCTCCTACCAGCCCTCTCTGTCTGCCTGGGTGGGCTGGTCGGAACCTCCAACCGGCCTTCTCAGCTAGGCCAAGAGGCCGGGTCAGAACCTCCGGCCACTATGGTCGGAGCTTCTGACCCCTAGGTTGACCGAGGGTCTTTTTACCTCCTTGGCTTGCATTGAACTCCCTTCTTTCACGAACTTCAGGCATTACTTCCCATTCACCATGGTCCTTCTGGATGGCCTGCTTTCATGAGGAGAGAATCCAAGACCATAGCTGTTCTTGTTAGTGTGGGTAGTGAGGATTTTGTAGAGAGCATCCTTCGATTGGTATGTCTTCAAATATCCAAACTTCACCAAGGTGCCCAATCATTCATTCTCCTTTTTGAGAGCCACCAAAGATTCAAGGTTAGTAGCAGATACATCCAAATCATAATTATAGCACTTAGCACAACTGTCGCTTGTGGAGGCATTTGAGGTCTTAGTGGCCTCATTGGAGGTGGAGGTGCTATTCCAAAGAGTATCAAATTTCACTTCAAGAGCCTTGTGATTTTGGTCCAATTTCACAAGGTTTTCTTTAAGTGTTTCATTCACACTGTTTAGGTTAGCAATTGAGTTATTGACCAAAGAGAGCTCTTTGGTCAATAACTGTAACGCCTAGAAATTCACAACCAGAATTCTGAACATTTCTGTGTATTAAATCCCTGTCCAGGAAAGCCAGAGTACACAATACCAAGTTGCGATACCGAGTACGTCTTACAAATAGAATAAAATTGTCTTACATGAATGCAGCGGTAAAAGATAGAGAAAGCCTATAAACAGCTAGGCACGCGGAGGCGTCCAATCCACAGGCATCTTGACGGTGGATCTAGCCTAGTCCTCCTAACGATCCTCGTTGGACAGGTACTCCACTACTGAGAGGGGAAAAGAGAGCAAGACTGAGTACCACCCACAGTACTCAACAAGTTACACCCGCAATTATGCACAATGCATGTGAGACAAAGATAGGCTTAGGGTTCATTTGTGGAAAAGCAGTTGTAAACAATAGAGGTTCACAAACCGGTAAAAAGGTTGATTAATTAAGCAATATTAATTCACCACCGATCAACGCTACACCATGTTGACCAGGCCCAACCATCCATCCTATCTCTACGGCAAATTTTAGGTCAATTTATTAAGGTGAGACTAATCACAGTGAGTCTTGACCAAATGCCCATAACTGCGGGCACGGCTATTCAAATATATTTTAACTCTGGCTAGAGGTGTACAACTGTACCAACAAGACACAACCCCACACACGTTCCTGTGTGCCGGTGTGTCACCACGACACCCCGCGAGAGGCGCTGTGATAGGAACGTTCACGCAACCCCTCCCTAACCATCCACACCACGCTAAGGTTGCACCTGCCGACAGGGCACACCGTATTGGCCAGGCTACCCCTGTCGATGCTTTGCACCGGCAATAAAACTATGGGGCTACTCGGCGAGGGTGAATTTGGTGGACTGCAGAGGAACACAAGAGAATTATACTGGTTCAGGCCCTCAAGGTGAGGTAATACCCTACGTCCAGTTGAGGTGTTATTCCTCTGAGGTGTATGGTGATCGATGATCTTGTTCTCCTTGTTGTGCTTGCCCTGAAGGGCGCCCTGCCTCCCTTTATGTACTAGGGGACAGGGGTACATGATAAGGATCCCAGCTGGATACAGCCAAGGGATTTCTTCTTAGAGATAGAGTCCTATCCGACTAAGACTATGCTTTCTTATTATACAAGGCACAGCCTGCCGGGTGCTATCTTATCCCTAATTACATGGTTCGGCCCATCCTCTATCCGAGTGGCCCATGTACTAGTAATGAGGTACCCAGGGCCCATGGCCTCCACAGTAGCCCCTGAGACCTTCATAGTCGAGTCACAGCTGACGCCAAGTGCTCGTCCTCCACGGTGAAGGTTGCCCGAGTGCAGTGCGCCCGAGTACTCTTTGTCCGAGTAAGTCTTCTCCCGAGTCCTGCTTCATGTCAGCTGGTAGCGAGGCTATGAAGGGCTTCATAAAGATATATGAATAGTGTGCGCCGAATAGGCGCACCTATTAGGTGTAGCCCCTGACTTTGTGCTTAATTGTGGATACAATTAAACATAAAGTCAAAGATCTTTAACCTGGAAGTCTTTCCCTAGTAGATTACTACTGGTATATGAGACTCTTCGGTATCATGTCAACCGGAATAAACTTTATAGTCTTGCCGAGTAGGAAACTACTCGTATGTCGGACTCTTCGACTTCATGTCAGTCGGAATATGTATTTATAGTCTTGCCGAGTAGAATGCTACTCGTATATGGGACTCTTCAGTGTCATGTCAGTTGGAAAAAAGGGGTTTATAGTCTTTTCCGAGTGGCGTCCCACTCAAAAGTTAGACTCTTCCGCATCATGTCAGCGGGTAAAGATATTTATAGTCTCTCCCGAGTAGTGCACTACTCGAAAGTTAGACTCGTCCGCATCATGTCAGCGGGTAAAAGGTTGCTCGTGACAACTGATGGCCACGCATGTAGGCCGAGTACCACTTTATGAAAATAATCCATAACGTGGTTAGGTGTACTCGAGAGAGATACCTGCATCTCCAATTGTAATGAAGACCAGCTTGTGATCCTTGTCAGGATATGTTCTCGAGACCTGGTAGATAAAAATAGATACCCAAACGTATATGTTTAGCAATAAGGCTTTCAAGAAGCATATCTGTTTACCTCATCGGCTCCTGTTAGTAGCACCAGCACTATAATTTCAACTCAGCCTGCAAGCGGCCCACATGGAGCATGCTACTGTAGGAACTCATGTCTTGGTGGCCCAACGCTGACTGTAGGCCCAGGCCCATCTAGTCGGCATCGGCTCTTAAAAAACGGGGAGAAAGAAAAAGATTCCTTCATCTTCCCCAAATCAGCCAACATCTTCGTCTTCCACCTTCGCGCCCAACTTTCCGCTTCCCGCCCGGCTAGGGTTAGCTGCTGCTATTCCCCACCCGAACTCGGGCGATTTCAATCCTCTTCGCTTGTTCCAAGCCCCCGATTCGCTTTCCCCCAAATCTCATTGCTTCTAGTCATGCCGAAGGCTTCGGATCTCGCGGGTGTGCCAGGGAGTTCTTGGCCAATTTCGGACTGTGGCTCGGTGAAACTGAAGCGGCTGGAAAGCGAGCTGAAGTTGCCCAGCCAAGAAGTGATTCGCTGGCGGTCGGCCAGGGATGAGTCGAGCCCAAATCCCCGACCTGGAGAAACAGTAGTTTTTGCCTCCTTTTTCGATCAAGGCTTGTGCCTTCCGTCTTTTGATTTCTTCCGCCGCATCCTTGATTTCTATGGGCTGGAGTTAGTGCATTTGAACCCCAACTTAATCCTTCAGATCTCTATTTTTGTCACTCTGTGTGAGTGCTATTTGGGTGTGGAACCCCATTTCCTCTTCTTCAGGCATCTGTTCCACATTAAACCTTAGCCCTCCAAATCTAACATCAGTGTAATCGGGGGGGCTGGTCTTCAATTGAGGGGTGATAGGAAAAGGTCATATCTTGATCTTCCCTTGAAATTCTCCTTGAAAGGCTGGCACAAGGAGTGGTTCTATTGCGCAAATCTGGCACCCTCCTTGCGGCCATTTACCGGCTTGCCGCCGGTGTTTTCGCTGAATTGGTCGGCAGACCCGACCTATGAGGAGATGGGTCAAGTGCACCTGCTGCTGGTGAAGCTGGATAATTTCAAGAAGGCCGGCCTGACTGGTCCCTGGGTAGCCAGGCGGTTCCTGACCTGGCGCTTCCAGCCTCTGAAGCTGAGGAGCGCGTTCGGCTGGGACTATCAGGGAAAAAATGACCCTGACCGAGTTAGTCGGGAGTCGGCCGACGAGCGGAAGGTAATGGAGACCTTGTTCGGATACTTCTCCTGCGGGGTAATTGAAACCGAAGACAAGAAGAGACGCATTGCATCTTTCAGGCACAACCGGCCCCGGACCGAGGTAACATCCGTCTTCCCTTTGTAGCGTATGCCTGCGGGCTCAAATGTCTGAGTTTCCGGCAGCATATGATGTATCTTGTCGATTTTCTTGTAGTGGTGCATGGAGTTTGATGAAGACTCCCGTCCATTGTCGGCCGTCGCGTCGAAGAAGAGGCCGAGGAGTCCCTCTGCTGCCCAACCTGACTCCAAGAGAGCGGGGAAGAAACCGATTTTGTATCGGGGCGAGGGGGCCATGACGGCGCGCTCCGTGAGCGGAAGCTTGAAAATAAAGGACGCCGCTGCCGCGGCGCCCATTCGATCGAGCCCCAGGTTGAGACCTGCGGATTTGAGCCTGACGTTGTCGAGCCCGGTCGTAGCGCCGGCGAGGAGCTGACTGGAGCAAACACTGACAGGAGCAGAGGCGCCCAAGCCGATCACGCCGGTTGTGACGCCGACCGGGCCGACTGCCGGAGCTAGCGCTCCGCCGGGGAGTGGGTCGCCCGGCAAGAATCTGAAGTTCTCCAAGAGGTGCGCTGCTCCGGGTCTTCTAAAATTCTTGTGTATTGGAGTAATGTCTTGATGTCTTGTTTCGCCATGCAGGAAGTGAGCCGATATCGATCTCAAGGAGATCAATCCGACCGCTCCTCTTGAAGGGCTCGCCCCGGCCGAGCCGGTGGCCGTGAACACACCTGCCGAGCTGGAGGCCAACCTGGTCGCGGAGACCGAGGTGGTCTCGACTGCAGGGCTGCCGCCGCCACCCAACCGAGGGGCGGCCGCTGACGTCGAGGCCTCAGCCCCTGAGGCGTCGCCTGTTGCAGAAGTCATCGTTGGAGCCCCTGAGCCAATCCCCGAGGCCACGGGGGACGGCGGTGTGGAGGCTGGGGCCCTATCGCCGTCGTGGTCATCGTCGTCGTCGTCACTGCCGCCGCCGCCAGAGATCCCACATCTGCGTCGGATCGAAGCTCCTCCACATGTGATGCCCCGGACCTTTACATGGACAACTCGCGACGGTACTGCGAAAAGCTTTAGGCTCGATGAAGTCGTCGCGAGGAGGGAGCACGAAAGCTTGCTTCGCGCCGCTATCAGCGGGTCCAAGGGGGTCGCGGTATGACTCTTGTGGGAGAGCCTCGACAATCTTCTTGTTTTGATATCTGACTCCGTCCTTGATCCGTCTTTTATCCTGAGCAGAAGCTTGTCGACCGCAATGAGGCGATGACGGAAATCTTGGTCGAGGTAGCCCCCCACCTCGCAGAACTGGAGCAGCTCCGGGCGTTGAAGGCCGAGATGGAGGCGCGTCATGCGGGGAGGGAGGCTTGGTTGAAGAGTGACGCCGATCAGTTCAGGGCGGAGACATGGGCCCTAGCCGGAAAGATCAGAGGTAAAATCCTCGAGTATATCTTCCCGACCGAACCGTTGATGTATTCATCCAGCTGCGTTGTTCCCGATTGCCCAGTTGTGTCATGACTGCACGGTTGAGCTCTAGGCTAATCTGTGGTGCAGACCTCGAAGCGGAGTTAAAGACCCGAACAGAGAGGGAATCGCAGCTGAAGGAGGCTGACGAAGCCAAGGCCGAGCTTGAGAAGGTCAAGGCCGACCTGACAAAGGCCAACGCCGAGCTTGACCGGGAGAAGTCCGAGTTGAAGGAGACCGTCGCCAAGCTCGATAAGGGAAAAGCTGAACTAGAGAAGACCGTGGCCGAGTGGGAGGCCGACTACGAAAGTAAGTCCTCAACCCGACTGTGATCTTAGCCAATCCATTAGTTGTTCTGTGTGCAGCCGAATCTGACAAGTTTACTTGCCGGTGGACCTGGGCAGACATGAGAGCCAATGTCCAGGCCCAGTATCGGTTCTACACAGAGGAAATAAGAGTGATCAGGGAGTCACGGGAGGCCCTCGTCGGGTCCGTGAAAGGGCTCCTTGACCTCATAGATCCCCGCCCTGTGGGGACCAGTTGTAGCAGAATTCCCTAGATAGAGGTGCGTCTCGAGGATGCACTGAGTGCCTTGAAAAAGTACTCGGATGAGCATGTTGTCGCCGGCGTGGCCCATACCCTGGCGATGACCAAGTCCATCTACCCAAGGGCAGATATTGAAGCCATCGGGGAGGGGTTTGCCGAAGAGACGACGCCCAAGGAGGCGCTGGAGCTGATTGCCCGGGCGAAGCCGACTGCTGAAATAATTACCCGAGACCTGGGTCTGTAAGGGAAACATGTTACGTAGTCGGGATATATAAACTTGTGTAAATATGTGTGCAATGCCACCAAGCTTATTATTCAGTTATCATTAGCGTTACTTGACCGTGTAGTATGCACCGAGTTAGTCTGTCAGAACTTAATAAAAGCGCTCAAAGTAAGAAGCTGTACTCGGGCAAACGTGACAGTCATAGTAAGGCTTCATAACCGAAGTGAAATAAGCTCGTATGTTATTGACAGAGCACATATATACATGCAGCCCCCGACTCACTACTCGGTTGATACAAGCGGCGTAGTGAGTCAGAAGAACTGTAAACATGAAAATTATAGAACTCAGGTATAGAAAGGACGTAGCTGTTCTATGTTCCATGAGTTGCTGATGAGAACGCCGTCTTCGGTTTTCAGTTGGTAGGCGCCTGGCCGCGTGACCTCGGCTATAATGAATGGCCCTTCCCAGATTGAGGATAACTTATGCCTGTCTTTGGTGGTTTGTATTTTCCTCAGAACGAGATCCCCGACCAAAAAGGCGCGGCCACAGACATTGCGATTGTGGTAGCGATGTAGGCCTTGAAGATACCTTGCTGACTGGATAATTGCGGTGTCTCTTCCTTCTTCCAGCTGATCTAGTTCGATCAGTCGGGTATTGTTGGAGTCATCTTCTGAGTAAGCCCGGACTCGTGGAGAGCCGAACTGTAACTCGGTAGGTAGCATAGCCTCGGCACCGTAGACTAGAAAGAAAGGGGATTGCCCTATCGCCCGACTAACCGTGGTTCTGAGAGACCAGAGAACGGATGGGAGTTCTTGTACCCACCGGCCCACGTATGGTTGTAGTCGGTCGAATATCCTGGCCTTGATGCCTTGTAAGACCATGCCGTTGGCTCGTTCAACCTGCCCGTTGCTCCACGGGTGTGCCACAGATGCATAGCAGATCTTGATGCCGAAATCATCGTAGAAGTCTTGGAATACGCCGGCCGCGAATTGAGTACCGTTGTCTGTGATTATGCGGTTAGGAACCCCAAATCGGTATAGTATACTCGTGATGAAGTCCTTTGCTCGTGCCGCTGTAATTGTTGCAACGGGTTTAGCCTCAATCCACTTGGTGAACTTATCCACTGCGACGAATAAATGTGTGAAGCCTCCTGGCGCTTTCTTGAAAGGCCCGACCATGTCGAGCCCCTATACTGCAAATGGCCAGGAAATAGGGATAGTTTGGAGTTCCTGGGCTAGAAGATTTGTTTTTCTTGCGTAGAACTGGCAACCCTCGCACTTGCGAACGATGTCTTTGGCATCTGTTACTGCTGTGGGCCAGAAAAATCCCTGCCGGTAAGCCTTTCCGACTAACGTCCTGGATGCGGCGTGGTTGCCACATATGCCCGAGTGGATCGAATGCAGAATTTGCTTGCCCTCCTCGGTGGTGACGCAACGCATGAGGACACTGGATGTGCTCCTTCGGTACAGGTCTTCTCCGACTAGTAGGAAGCTTTTGCTTCGACGCTTTATCTGCTTGGCTTGACTGCGATCTTCTGGGAGTTCGTCGTCTATGAGAAATTTGACAACAGGAGTCCTCCAGTCTTGACATATGTGCAGCACCTCATTTGTGGTCGGGGTAGGCTTGCCTCCCAACTGCTCTGGTGCCGGTTTCTTCTTGACTGATGGCTCCATAAGTTGCTCGACAAAGATTCTAGTTGGAACTGCTTCTCGCTTGGATCCCATGTTTGCCAGCTCGTCTACTGTGTCGTTGTATTGGCGCAGGACATGTGTGATTTCTAGCCCATCGAACTTGTTTTCCAGCTTGCGGACCTCCTGACAGTATGCCGCCATGGTATCGTCGAGACAGGTCCAGTCTTTCATGACTTAGTTTACCACGAGTTGAGAATCTCCGCGCACAACCAGTCGACGTATGCCAAGTGATATAGCGATGCGGAGCCCGTGAACAAGTGCCTCGTACTCGGCGACGTTGTGGGAAGTCGGGAAGTGGATTTGTAGAACGTACTTCAGTTTTTCGCTAGTGGGGGACGTCAATATGACTCCGGCCCCGGCGCCACCGATCTAGAGAGATCCGTCGAAGTACATTGTCCAGTACTCTAGCTTTGCTGTTGGTGTAGGCAGTTGGACTTCTGTCCACTCGGCCACGAAGTCGGCTAGAGCTTGAGACTTGATTGCTGTCTGTGGCTAGAAGGTGATGTCGAACGCCATCAACTCGAGTGCCCATTTAGCGATTTGGCCGGTGGCCTCGCGATTATGAAGGACATCCCCGAGTGGAAATGCTGTGACCACTGTGACTTGGTCTGCTTGGAAATAATGCACCAGCTTCCGGACTGTGATGAGTAGGCCATATAGCAGCTTCTGGACATGCGGATATCTCGTTTTGGAGTTGGCAAGGACCTCGCTGATGAAGTAGACTGGCCATTGTATTTTTTGAATATGACCCTGTTCGGATCGCTCAACCACCAGCACCGTGCTGACTACCTGTGTTGTTGCCACCAGATATAGCATTAGCGGTTCCTGGGGCAGAGGTGACGCCAACACGGGGGGTGATGTGAGGAATTGTTTGAAGTCTTCGAAGGCTCGTTGGGCTTCCGGAGTCCATTGGAAATTGTCGGTCTTTTTGAGTAGCTTGAAGAAGGGCATGCCCCGTTCGCCCAGTCGGGAAATAAACCGGTTGAGTGCCGCCATGCAGCCTGCCAGCTTCTGGACATCTTTGAGGTTAGTCAGGGGTGCCATGTGCCTGATGGTGTTGACTTTCTCTGGGTTGGCCTTGATGCCACGGTGCGAGATGATGAAGCCGAGTAACTTTCCGGATGGCACACAGAAGGCGCATTTTTCCGGGTTCAACTTCATCTTGAATCTTCGAAGGTTTTGGAAGGTTTCTTCCAAGTCAGCGATGAGGTCTTCTTTGGACTTGGTCTTGATCACCACATCGTCGACGTAGGCTTCCACATTGCGCCCGATCTGAGTATGCAGACACCGCTGAATAGCCCTTTGATAGGTTGCGCCCGCGTTCTTCAGACCGAACGGCATTGTGATGTAGTAGTATGCTCCAAACGGTGTGATGAAAGATGTCTTCAGGCAGTCTTCCTCCCTCAGGCTAATTTGATGGTATCCCGAGTAACAGTCGAGAAAGCTGAGTAGGTTGCACCCTGCCGTGGAATCAACCACCTGATCTATCCGAGGAAGACCAAATGGGTCCTTGGGGCACGCTTTGTTGAGGTCGGTGTAGTCGACGCACATGCGCCATTTACCGTTTTTCTTCCGGACCAGAACTGGGTTTGCCAGCCAGTCTGGGTGGTAGATCTCCTTGATGAACCTGGCTGCGAGGAGCTTGGTAATTTCCTCCCAGATAGCATCTTTGCGGTCTTGAGCGAAGTGCCGCAGCCGTTGCTTGACTGGCTTGGCGTCTGTCTTCATGTTTAGGGCGTGCTCGATCACCTCCCTTGGTACGCCCGGCATGTCGGACAGTTTCCACGCGAAGATATCCTTGTTGGCTTGGAGGAAGGTGACGAGCGCGTCTTCCTATTTGGGGTCGAGTCTGGTCCCGACTAGAGCAGTCTTGGAGGGGTCGGAAGGGTCCAGGGGGATCTTCTTCGTGTCAGAGTCCGTTGAAATTCCCGACTTCGCTGCTTTTTTCGCCGGAACTTGATCTTGCTCGACTTCTGTTGTGAAGGCTTGCCGAATGCTATCACGCCCGACTGCCGCCTCTTGTGATTGAGCCAGTTCGCAGCTCTCCTTGTCGCAGGTGAAGGCTTGCTTGACGTTGCTGCGGAGGGAGAGGACTCCTGCTGGACCAGGCATCTTCAGCACCATGTATGTATAGTGCGGTATCGCCATGAATTTGGCGAGTGCCGGTCGTCCGAGTATCGCGTGGTACGCAGTCTCGAAGTCGGCGACCTCGAAGCAGACATTTTCTGTGCGGAAATTATCCCGCGTGTCGAAGGTTACCGGCAAAGTTATCTGCCCGAGTGGAGTTGATGACAGGCCGGGAATTATCCCGTGGAAGGGCGCAGTGCTCGGCCGTAGTTCTGAATGAGGAATTTTCATCTCGTCCAAAGTCTTGGCGAACAGGATATTAAGCGCGCTGCCTCCGTCGATGAGGGTTTTCTTCAGCCTAATGTTTCTGACGACCGGGTCCAGGACGAGTGGATAGCGTCCCGGGTGGGAAACCCGATCTGGGTGGTCTGCGCGATTGAAGGTGATGGTCATCTCTGACCAGCGCAGGTATTGGGGGGTGTCTGTCGTGGAGACCGTGTTGATGTCGTGCGCTGAAAGCTTCTGTTTGCGCTTGGACTCGTACGCGAGTGGTCCCCCGAAGATATGGTGAGCTCGGCTTGAGGATCTTGGAAATCGTTAGCCGGACCCGAGTCTGGCTTGTCTTTGTCCTAGTCGGCGCCAGACGATGAAGTCTGCTCGGAGGCAAACTTCTTGAGCATATAGCAGTCTTTGGCCGCGTGCTTTCCCTTGTGGTGAAAGGGGCATGGCCCGCTCATGACTTTCTGGTAGTCGTTGTTCCGCTGGGGCCGCGACCGATTGTGCTCCATGTTGGCCACCTCGTTGTCTGACTTCCGCTTATGGCTGCCAGACTTATTTTGAGACGGCTCGTTGTTGGCTTTCGCCTTCTGTTCTTTCTGTCGGGGCTCCTTCTTCTCGTCGAGGGCCTCCGCGACCGCTTCGGCCGAGTCGGCGTATTTGTTGGCCATGTCGAAGAGCGCCCGGACCGTGGATGGTGGCTTCCGAGTGAATTTTGCAATAAGCGGAGCGTCTTTTACCCCTTTGCGAAAGGCAGCGATGATGGCTTCGTCTTTGATGGTTGGAATTTGGTTGCGCTTCTCGGAAAACCTTTTGATGAATTCGCGCAAAGACTCGTTTTTCTTCTGGTGCAGTTGATAAAGATCATGCTCCGAAGCGGGTCTGTCGTAGGTCCCCTGGAAGTTAGCGATGAACTGCTCCCTGAGTTGTCCCCAGGAACCGATCGACCGCCTCGGGAGGCCTGTCAGCCATGTCCTCGCCGAGTTGGCTAGCGCGACTGGGAGGTAGTTAGCCATGACTCTGCTGTCGCCCCCAGCAGCTTGAACTGCTAGGGTGTAAATGGTGAGCCAGGACACTGGGTTTGTCTTGCCGTCATACTTTTCGATCCCGGTGGGCTTAAAGCCAGTCGGCCACAAGACGTCCTGTAGCTCCCAAGTGAAGGCTGGGATGCCTTCGTCTTCGTGAGGGCACCGACTCCGATCTTGGCGATGTAGTCACTCGTGGTGGATACCGAAGCGCTCGTTTTCGTCTTCCAGTCGGCGGCGTTCATCTTCTTCGCGTTCTTCGTGTCGAGCGTTTATGGTGTGACGAAGGTCTCGGTGCAGTCACACTCGGAGGTCTTGATTGGGTCGGCGATCGTACTGGCGACGCCGCCGGTTGTCATTATTGGTATTGCCGAGCGTTGTTTGCCGGGACTCTTTGCGTTGCCGACTGGAGCCGGCCGCCCAGCGTCGTGTTGATGCAGATGAGCCTGCCGCCGGAGAACCCGACCGGTTGGTCGGTATAGCAGTGTCGCCCGACTGCTGTTGCTGCTGATAGGCAGCAGTTGTGATCATCGCCTTGATCTTGGCGATAGTCGGGGTGGCCTGGTGATCCGGCCTGAGCTGGAGGGTGTCCAGCAGAGTTGCTGTGGCCACAACGTTCTGTTGTGGTGTGATGAAGACGTCGTGGTCGCCAATTTTGGTTTGGAGGATTTGTTGCTAAGCGACTCGCCCAGCTTGTCGCAGCTCGTGTTACTATGGCACCCAAATGAAGACTTGCCCAACTGAACTATGCAAAGAAATGGAAAAGCTAAACCTTTGTGTGGTCAGAAAGGGATACTTGGCTACTCTCGAAGCCAAGCCAAGCCTATGCTCCTGGATCAGATCCATGAATCTCAGGAAAGCGATGTGGATATTCGGGAACTTAGAAAGAATATGCGGAGAGGAAAAGTAGTGGGTTTCATGGAAGACGAGTTTGGAGCAGTGTGGAATGGGGAGCGCATTTGTGTCCCAAACGATCTAGAGTTGAAGAAACTTATTCTACAAGAAGCTCACGAGAGTCAATTTTCCATTCATCCCGGCAGTACTAAGATGTACCAGGACTTAAAGGATCGATACTGGTGGGTAAGTATGAAGAGGGAAATAGCAGAATTCGTGGCTTTGTGTGATGTGTGTCAGTGGGTAAAGGCAGAACATCAAAGACCTGTTGGATTATTGCAACTGTTGAAAATACCAGAGTGGAAGTGGGAGGAAATTGGCATGGATTTTATTATTGGGCTTCCACGAACGCATGGAAGATACGATTCGATGTGGGTAGTAGTTGACAGATTGACTAAGGTGGCTCACTTCATCCCAGTCAAAACTACTTACTTAGGAGGTAAGCTGGTGGAATTGTATTTCTCCAGGATTTTGTGTTATCATGGGGCACCCAAGAGGATTGTGTCCGATTGAGGTAGCCAGTTTACTTCGAACTTTTGGCAAAAATTGCAAGAAGAAATGGGCACACAACTCAATTTCAGCACCGCTTATCATCCCCAAACAGATGGTCAGACTGAGCGCACCAATCTGATTCTAGAAGATATGCTTCGGCCTTGCGTTCTAGATTTTGGAACGACTTGGGATAGGAGTCTTCCTTATGCTGAATTTTCTTACAACAACAACTACCAAGCTAGTTTGAAGATGGCACCCTTCGAAGCGCTATACGGATGCAAGTGTAGAACTCCTCTCCTTTGGGATCAGACCAGAGAATGACAGGTGTTTGGAATAGATATTTTGAGGGAAGCAGAGGAAAAGGTCAAAGTAATACAGAAGTATCTGAAAGTGGCTCAATCCAGACAGAAAAGTTACATTGATAATCGATGTAGAGATTTGGAGTTTGAAACAGGGGATTTCGTTTACCTACGAGTCACACCGCTTCGTTGTGTATGACGGTTCAACACTAAATGCAAACTCTCACCCAGATATGTAGGGCCCTTCAAGATATTGGGAAGAAGATGGGAAGTAGCGTATCAGCTCGAACTGCCTACATCGTTGGGAGATGTACATGATGTGTTTCACATCTCACAACTCAAGAAATGTTTGCGGGGACCAACGGAACAAGTGGACCCTGATTAGATAGAATTGCAGGAGGACCTGACATATGCGGAGAAAACAGTAACAATATTGGACACATCTGAAAGGCACACCTGAAATAAGGTGATCTGGTTTTGTAAGGTCCAATGGAGTAATCATTCGGAGGATGAGGCCACATGGGAGCACGAATATGAGTTGAAGTCAGCACATCCACGTCTCTTCACTAGTGCTTCCGAATCTCGGGGTCGAGATTCTCTGTAAGGGGGGTAGGTTTGTAACACCCTGAAACCATCCTAAATTATAAATTGTGCTTAAATTCGAATTTCTAGAAATTTTAAAATAAGGAATGAGCCATGAACAAATAAAAATCCTCAAGAATAAAATTCAATTTGGCTTGTGGGTATTTTTCTTAAATTCCCCTTGTCCTATAATGCACTCTCAATTTTTACTTGAATTTTTAGAGCACAAATAATAATTTCTAGGCAATAAAAACAATTCAAAGGCTTTTCTAAAAAGAAAAACAAAAAACAAAACCCTTTGGGCCAATTTTGGCCCAGCTCTATCTCTGCCTCTCTCCCCGACCCGCTCGGCTTACCCTGCCCCGCCTCCTTGCACCCGCACATGGGCCAGCTCGGCTCGGCCGCTCCTGCCCCCAAGCCGCTGACAGGCAGGGCCCGCCTGTCAGGGTCATCCCCTACCTCGTGCCCCACCACTCTCTCTCTGTCCCGAGTACCCTAACGGCTAAATCCCCAAATTCGCTCTCCCTGTTGCATCAAATCCTGAATTGATTGAGGGGAAATCAATCCTCATTCATACCCATCATTTTCCCTCACAAATCCCATTCAATTTCACCTTACATCGGCTTCAATAGGAGGTGTAAACCCGGCCATTTCCGCCACCGCCATTAACATCAGCTCTCGAGCTCCCCACGACCCGCTGTCTCCTCTCCCGTGCATAAAAATGAGGTCCCAGGGCTCCTCTCTCTTTTCCTCTCATCCCCCGAAGCTCTTGCCCTCTCTCTCGCCACCGCACCATCGTTTTCGAGCTCCGCCGCTGCCACCTGACTCCGGTCACACCTCATTCTCAACCCAGGCCTCGCCGAGCCTCGCTGTTGCCGCCGTCGATATCGCCTCATTATCCCAAACCTTGGCCACCGCCTCATCGCGCCCAGAACCCGCTGGAACGTCATCGTCGTTGTGAACCCAAGCCACCCCTCCGCTTCCTCCTTGCTGCCGGTCACCCCGTCGTCGTCTCTGTTTAGGGTGAGGATCACTTTCAGGTCCTCTACCTCTCCCATCCCTTCTCGGCCCTCTCCACTGCACCGATGCCCTCCCGGCCGGCCATGGTCGTGCCGACGTAGCAGCCGCGTCAGCGTGCCATGCCCGCCACCAATACATGGGGCCCACGAGTCAGTTGCCTGGGCATTGACCAGTGCTGCCCGTATGTCGGCACTACACCCGTCTCCCCTGGTGTTGATGTAATAAACCTATTTTTCTTAAGAAAAATAAATCAAGTAATGGACAAATTTCAATTTAAATTTCATTTAAACTTCAAATGGCCATATCTTGACTGTTTGAACTCGGAATTGACCCGTTCAAGTCTCTAAATTTTCCACAAAATGTCTAGAACCCAATTATGTGCTTTGTTTACTATTTTTATGCATTTTCTTAGAGTAAAGCCAATTTTTGTTTGCATATATCATGTAGACGCCGCTGCTCCCGATTCTCCGCTTTACTTCGAGGTTGTTGCTGAAGACTTTGGCTGCAAGCAAGGCAAGTCATACCCACATCCTTGTACATACTGATTACCCATGAATTTGTACATTTATTTTTATTTAAATTGATGCATTATGCTTTACGAAAATTCCTGTGATAATATTGGTTTATTATAGCTTATTCCTAAAATCCTTGTTATAGCTTTATTATTGGTATTATTCCTTGATAACCCTAGGTAACTAAAAACCAGCTAGTATTTGTGTGTATTTGTAATGCAAACTAGCTACCTTAGGTTATTTTTAGCCCATGTTTTAGTTAGTAACAACGGGATCCATTTATGAGATAATTGGGGAAAATGACAAGTAAATAATGTTAGACTTGGATTTGGCTGGTTTGCCTGGACATGAATCTTCTCTATTCAAAATTCCTCAAAACCCTATTTTCAGCTAGGCTTGAGGTACAAGGTTTTGCTAGTTGTACCTCAGCCATCATAAGGACCAATCTTCGGGCCTTAGTTGCAAAGCATAACTGTACTACAACATGTCTAATGGGTAAGGCTTAACCCGTAGCTTAGATTAGCTTTAGACAAAGGAACACGGATAGAGATAGATGATGTCTGGTTGTTGACTAAAGTCTCTGGCAAATGAATGTCACCGGGGTCCGGGGATCGAGATGCCGGGGGCATTGACCTGTCTACTTGTCCCAAGGGTCTGGCCGTAGACGGTTGGTGTCGGTTCTTTTGTCTACGGTTTACCTAGGTGAAGGGTTATGTCACGACTTCCGTTCCACATACCGTGGTGGTATGGGGCACGTGGGAACACATGAGGGAGTTGTGTCTTGTGGGTAAAGATGTACGCCTTTGGCCAAAGTATAATCTTGTGGGTTAGACAGGAACTAGATAAGCATGGTATATGCTATATTTGGATAATTTGATCTTAGAAATAGAATCAGATTCCTAAAATTGCATTAAAAGTTATTGAATAAAATAAAATGTTGTTTAGTGCAAAATATCCTTCTTAATACCCTTGTGCCTTTAGCATTATTGGTGTGTCGATGTTTTACACCGGCAATAAATATATAGGGCTACTCATCGGACCGAAACTTGATGGATTGCAAAGGAACACAAAAGGTTTATACTGGTTCAGGCCCTCGATGTGAGGTAATACCCTATGTCCAGTTGTGGTGTATTCCTTTGAGGAAGTATGATTCTAATGAATCTCTGTCTTTGCCCTTAGGGGGCGCCCTGCCTCCCCTTATATACTGGGGGACAGGGTTACAAAGTAGGAGTCCCAGTCGGACTACGACCAAGGGATCTCCTCTTAGAGATATAATGTACCTGACTAAGAATGTATTTTCCTTGTCGTACAAGGTTATGTCTGCCGAGTTCTATCATATCTCTAATTACAAGGCTAGGCCCATCCTCTGTCCGAGTGGCCCATATGCTTGTCGTGAGGTACCTGGGGCCCATGGCCTCCACAGCAGCCCCTGAGACCTTCATAGTTGAGTCACAGCTGACGCCGAGTGCTCATCCTCCACGGTGAAGATTGCCTGAGTGCATTGCTCCCGAGTACTCTTTGTCTGAGTGCTTCTTCTTCCCAAGTCCTGCTTCATGTCAGCTAGTAGCGAGGCTATGAAGGGCTCCATGTAGAAATATAAATAGTGTGCGCCGAATAGGCGCACCTATTAGGTGTAGCCCCTGACTTTGTGCTTAATTATGAAACAATTAAACATAAAGTCAAAAGATCTTTAACCTTGTAGTCTTTCTCGAGTAATGTACTACTGGTATATGAGACTCTTCAGCATCATGTTAGCTGGAATGATTTTTTATAGTCTTTCCCGAGTAGTATGTCACTTGGAAATTAGAATCTTCAGCTTCATGCCAACTGGGAGAATGTTTATAGTCTTTCCCGAGTAGTATACTACTCGAAAGTTAGACTCTTCACCATCATGTCACCTGGAAGAATGTTTGCTCATGGCAATTGTTGGCTAAGCATGTAAGCCAAGTACCACTTTATGGATTTTAACCCAATATGTGGTTAGGTGTAGTTGAGAGATACCTGCATCCCCAATTTTAATGGAGACTAGCTTGTGATCCTTACAAGGATATATCCTCAATACCTAGTAAATAATGCAAATACCCGAGTGTATACACCCGGCTGTAGGCTTAGCATGAAGCATATCTGATTATTTAATCGGTTTCTGTGAATAGCACCTGCACTGTGATTTTAACACAGCCAGCGAGCGGCCCAATAGAGCGTGATACTGTAGAAACTCATATCTTGTGGCCTGCTACCGAATAAGCCGGCCTAAACTGATCTTCCCAGCGCAGCCCTATAAAAGTAGCATCCCTCGCATGTCAGGATGAGTATTCCAGCGTCGGTAACCTCAATCAGCCAGAAGAATCCTTATCTGCGAGCCTTTCCGACTTATGTTCTAGATGCAGCATGGTCACCACAGATGCCCGAGTAGGTATATTGCAGGATCTGCTTGCCCTCCTCAGGTGTGACATAGTGCATGAGAACTCTGGATGCACTTCGACGATATAGGTCTTCTCTGACTATGATAAGGGTTTTGCTCAGTCGCTTGATTTACTCGGCTTCGTTGTAATCGAATGATTGGGGTCTTCCAATATTGAATAATAATGAGCACCTCCGTAGATTTCGGGTTTGATGCTGCTCCCAACTGAAAGCTCCAGTAGTGGCTTGTTGCCATGTTTTTGCCAGATAGGTACCTGATCACTACGCTAGCACAAGATTCGGCTAGCTACCTTCTTGGGGCATACCTAACTTGACAAAATTGTAGCCGAATAAGGTACCTGAACCTCGTATTAGCATAGGATTCAGCTGGCGATCCTCATGGGGCGTACCCTATCCAACAGAGTGGTACCCAAGCTCCGACTAGTGCCGGAGGTCGGTTATTAACCGAATAAAGTACCCGACCCTCGCATTTGCGTAGAATTTGGCTGGCAACCCTCATGGGGTGTACTTTACCAGCAGAGTTGTGACCAAATAAGGTACCTGAATCTACCATTAGCGTAGGATTCGACTAACGACCCTTATGGGGCGTACCTCACCCAGCCAAGTGGTACCTGAGCCCTGACTAGCGCCGGAGGTCGGTTATTAGCCCACATATGGAGCATAGCCAGGGAAGATGACATCCCGACTAGCGCAAGTACTCGGTCAGTGGCCCTCATGGAGCATTCTAAGTGATTCTTCAAGCGTCGCACTCCAAGTGTATCTTGGCAGACTAGTCCAGTCCCCGAGCGTAGGAGATTGGTTCATAGCCCCGAGTTCCTGTCACGCGTATCCAGAACTAGCCCTGCATTATAAACACATCGGATGAGTAGTATCTAATGATGAAAACAATCACCCAAAGAAATTTTATGTAGTTTACAATATATGTAAATACATGTTCTTCCTCTTTTTGATATTAATTTCCCCGAGTAGTTGACCCCTTACGTTTAAGCACTCTGCCCGACTAGTCATAGCCCCCCTAGTGTTGGGAGTTGGCTCATGGCTCTTTCCCAGACACGCGTTTTGGGTGACTTCAGTTCGTCTTTCATGGAGTAAAGTTTTACGGATCGGAATTTATGCTACTCGAGTACTTTTGCAATCATTAAGAGAAAAAACAGAAAATAATGTGCAGCTTGTACACCTATTAGGTGTAAGCGGCTGTGGCATTGGCAAAGCGAAGTGAGGAAATATTTATTAGAAAGCGACTTAGCTATTCGGTATTTGGGAGTAGGGATGCCGTCCTTGCATTTGAGCTTTTGAGCCCCCGAGCATGTCACTTGTTGTTCTGATAATCTTCAGTTGTTGAAAGTCGAAGACGCTTGTGACTGACTGCCACAATGAAGTCATCCAACTTGCATTTGCGGTTCCTAGCCTTATTCGGGGCCGCATCATCGGTGTCCTTCCGCTCCTTCTGTCAGTGTGCCTTCTTGTCATCGAGGGCCTCAGCAACAGCGTTGGCCGAGTCGGCATACTTGTTTGCCATGTCGAATAGAGCCTTGACAGAGTTGGGAGGCTTCCGAGTGAATTTAGCGATGAACGAGGTGTCTTTGACTCCTTTTCGAAAGGTGGCAATGACGACCTCGTCCTTGATCTTCGGGATATAATTCTTCTTCTTAGAGAACCTCTTGATGAAGTCACGAAAAGACTCGTTCTTCCTTTGATGCAATTGATACATATCGTGCTCGAAGATGGCCTCTCATACGTCTCCTGGAAGTTGGTGATGAGCCTTTCCCGGTGTTCTCCCCAGGAGCCAATTGATCTCTTAGGAAGTCCTGTTAGCCAATGCCTCACTGAGTTAGCTAGAGCGACTGGGAGGTAGTTAGCCATGGCCTTGTGATCTCCTCCAGTTGCTCGTATTGCCAGAGTGTAGACCATGAGCCAAGACTCGGGATCGGTCTTCCCGTCGTATTTTTCAATTCTAGTTGGCTTGAAGCCTGAGGGCCACTCGACTTGTTGCAGCTCTTAGGTGAAGGTCGGTACTCCTTCATCTTCATGAGGACTTCGACTCTGACTACGGCAGCAAAACCACTCGTGGTGGAGGCCAAAGTGCTTGTTCTCGTCTTCCAGTCGGCGTTGCTCATCTTCCTCTCGTTCGCGGTGCCGAGCATTGATGTCCTGCCGAAGATCACGCCGTAGTCGGCCTTGGAGATCCTGGTTGTCCCGACGGTTGCTTGACACTGCCGTTTGTTGTTGGGGATGCTAAGTGATGTTTGGTGTGACTCTGTGTATAGCTGACTGGAGCCAGCCGCTCGGCATCGCATTGAGGGGGATGAGACTGCTGCTGGGGAAGCCGACCGGCTTGTCGGTATGAGGGTATCACCCGACTGTTGATACTGTTGACATGCAGTAGCTGTGATCATGGCTTTTATCCTTGCTATCGTTGGGGTGGCTTGGTGATCAGGCCCGAGCTAGAGTGTGTCCAGTAGGGTTGCAGCCGACTCTAGTTTAGAGGATTTGTTGCTGAGCGGTTCGCCCAGCCCTGCGTAGCTTGTCGTTGTGAGCCTCGCGTTCGGCCTCCTCCTGTTGTCGCAGTTGGCGGGCCTCCTCTTCTTGCTGCTCTTGTACACAGCGCACCTCCTGTGGAGGGGTTGAAGCCATGAAGTGTGGAGGCCATGGGCCCCGGGTACCTCATCACAAGCATATGGGCCACTCGAATAGAGGATGGGCCGAGACTTGTAATTAGAGATATAGTAGCACCCGGCAGACTTTGCCTTGTACAGAAAGGAATATACAGTCCTAGTCGGGTAAGATGTATCTCTAAGAAGGAAATCCCTTGGCCGTATCTGGCTGGGACTCCTACCTTGTACCCCTGTCCCCCGGTATATAAGGGGAGATAGGGCGCCCCTTAAGGGCAGAAGATCATTGATCGACACAAATCCTCAAACGAATACCACCACAACTGGACATAGGGTATTACCTCACATCGAGGGCTTGAACCAATATAAAATCTCGCTGTGTTCCTTTGCAAACCACCGAGTTTCCATCCGCCAAGTAGCCCCATATTCATATTGCCGGTGTAAAACATCGACAGTTGGCGCGCCAGGTAGGGGCTTCGGTGAGATCTACATCTACAAGCTCGATGGATCCAACAACCGGAGTCGACGGCGGCAAATTCTCCCCTGGAGATACAATCTCATTCGGAAGCCTCGACTTCGTCGCCGACATGTTCGGCAATCTCATCTTGGCTGACGCAGACCTGATCCAACCGGCCGAGGAATCAGCCGACTCCGCGCCAGTCGGTCCACACGATGCTGTAGCGACCATTATCGACTTGTTGCGGCAATCTTCCACTTGCCCGGGTCTTGGGACAACTCTTCCTTTCGGTGTTCAACTCGGACTCGGTCTTGAGCTGGCCGAGATCAGGCTAGGGAAGGAGGAGATCGTCAATCTCCCGTTCAGACTCGGCGATGCCGTGGATATCTTTGAACAACATCCGACGCGGCAAACCCGATCCTCTAGAGTTCGACTCAGATATGACCCAGAGCCGCTCGAGATCGGATCTATGGAGGTCGGAGTTATAACTACCCCCACCAACTACTCCGACTTTGACTCTCAGTCGGATTTTGACTTTTAGTCGGACTTCAACTCTAAGTCGGATAGCAGTTCGGCAAGCTTCTCTCTGCCACTTGAAGTCCTTATGATATGCAAGGGTTCAGCTCCCACTCAAGAATCACGCCGACTACGCGAGTAGCAAAAGGAGGAGGCCTGCTGACTGCGAGAACAACAAGAGGAAGAAGCAAGACTCCTACACGCCTGCAACGATGACCTACACAGGGCTGGATGGACTGCTCAGCAACAAATCCTCCAAACCCGAGTCGGTGACCACGATGTTTTCGTAACTCCTCAACAGAACATCATGGCCGCTGCAACTCTACTGGATACACTCCAGTTTGAGCTTGATCACCAGGCCACCCCGACTATAGCGAGGATAAAAGCCATGATTACCGTTGCTGCATGTCAGCAGCACCAACAGTCAAGTGACACCCTCATACCGACCAACCGGTTGGCATCTCCAATGGTAGTCTCATCCACCTCAAAGCGACGCTGAGTGCTCGGCTCCAGTCAGCCACACACGAAGGCACGTCAGACGTCACTCGGCAACCCCAACAACAACTGGCAGTGTCAAAGCAACCGTTGGGACAACCAGGATCTCCGAGGCCGAGTACGGCGTGATCTTTGGCATGACATCAACGCTCTGCGCCGCGAAGGAGATTAAGACGAGCAACGCTGATTAGAAGACGAGAACGAGCACTTCGGCCTCCACCACAAACGGTTTCATTGCCGTAATCGGAGCTGAAGTCCTCACACAGATGAAGGTATACCGGCCTTCACCCACGAGCTGCAACAAGTCAACTGGCCATTAGGCTTCAAGCTGGTTAGAATTGAAAAATACGATGGGAAGACCAACCCCGAGTCCTGGCTCATAGTCTACACTTTGGCGATTCGAGCAGCTGGAGGAATCACAAGGCCATGGCTAACTACCTCCCAGTCGTTCTAACCGACTCAGCGAGGACATGGCTAGCAAGACTTCCCAAGCAATCAATCAGCTCCTAGGGAGAACTCCAGGAACGCTTCATCACCAACTTCTAGGGAACATACGAGAGGCCATCTTTCGAGCACGACAGTTGCATCAAAGGAAGAACGAGTCCCTTCGTGACGTCATCAAGAGGTTTTCTGAGAAGAAGAACTCAATCTCGAAGATCAAGGACGAGGTCGTCATTGCTGCCATTTGAAAAGGAGTCAGAGACACCCCGTTCATCGCTAAATTCACTCGGAAGCCTCCCAACTCTATCAAGGCTCTATTCGACATGGCGAACAAGTACGCTGACTCGGCCGACGCTGTTCCTGAGGCCCTCGATGACAAGAAGGCACCTTGATAGAAGAAGCGGAAGGACACCGATGACGCGGTCCTATTAACGCCAAAATTTCGTAAGGCCCTATGTTAGATTCGGTCAAAGGGGAAATTGCAGTCAACTGGCGGAAATTGATCCAGAAAAGACCGATTCCGGGAGGGAGCCGTGAAGACCGCTGTTTGGCAATTATTTACTGTACCCATTAATTAGGCAAGTGTTTATCTTTAGGAAACCTGACTTCGTGTCCGGTCAGGCCTTGTTTAAAGTCTTCTGTTGCAATTAGGAAATCATGTACCGTGTCCAATAAGGACTCGTGTAACTCGGGGTATAAATACGTACGCCCGGGGACCTTGTAAATCATCTCAACGATCAATACAATTTCGGCGCATCGCCACCCTTCTGACGGGATCCTGCTTCTCGAGCCGGGCTGCATCGGTTAGGTCCGAACTCCTGCGAGAGGGTAAGTCTCGTCACCCCGGCTACCTATCGGCTAGGACTTCCTCGGTTAGGTCCGATATTCTAGTCGGTTTATGGTAGTCGGCTTACCACGATATATTTAGTTTATCTATGGCTGCATCAGTTCAGTTTGATCTCATAGATTGATTAGGCATATCACATCACGCGTGCATAGATCGCATCGGCTTACTGGGAGCGGTTTATCGTCGGTTTGTGCTGCATCGGTTAGGTCCGACCTACTAAACTGCTAGCGATAAATCGGTCCTGCTAAGTCGATACTTTATGTGCAAGCGTCTTATCGGAGCGTATAGCCGATAAGTTATCATACACATCACGATTGCATTAGATATATCGGCCTATCGAGATCTCACTATTATCAGTCTGTGCTGCAACGGTTGGGTCCGATCTACTAGACTGAATAATAACGTTATTCTTAATAAGCCGATGGGTTTTATGCGATGTTGTTATCGGAGTGCTTAGCCGATAAGTTATCTCTTTTTAAATACGACCGATTATACTGCTTGCTTTGCTATATATTCTTGCCTACATTACTGTTACGATCGGCTAAGGGCTAGCCGATTGATTTTCTCTACCGATCCGAGTGCAAGCACAAGTGAGTTCCCGGGCATGACCTCAGCCAAGTTCCCGGGCACGACCTCAGACAAGTTCCCGGGCACGACCTCAGGTAAGGAACCGGGCACGGGCACGGACAGCGGATGAAGACCCCGGGAGCCGATGTGAGCAAGGGCCCGGGCACGGGCGCGGGCAGTATTTTCACGGCAATACCAGTAACTCTAAACTATGATCGGTTGGAGTTTATTTAATCTATTTACTTATGCATTCTGCTCGTTTATTTTACCAAGTTTATAGCCGGTTTTTGAGCATTCCTTCGATGATCGGCTAACGCAATACTTGTTTGTTATTATGTTATTACTCTTGCCGTCATCGGCTTTTAGCTGATGTATAAGTGCTACAGTGCGTATCGGCCATCGGCCGATAAGATGAGCCCAAGCTGGCTTCCAGCCGATTGGCTCACGAATTTGACATCTTCTCTCCTTGTCAATTGCAGGGCCAAATTGACTGGCACGCCTACGAACCTCAAGATTTTAGGACCTGCACTGGAGTGAAGCAAATCTCCCAGGCCTTCGCGTGTCTCCCAGACGCCGAACGGCCCCCGGCGGTTTTCGGCATCAACATGTTTTTGGCACGCCCGGTGGGACGCGAAATTTCGACGCAAAGTTTCAACGCGAAGTTTTCAACAATCAGATTGGCAACATGGCCGGGAAAGAAGTCATAATAGACAACATAATTCCGGTCAGCTTGGAAGATTTAACAGAAGAACAAAAACAGCAAATTGAGCAAACTATGGCCAACTTTCAGAAGCTGTGCTTAGAGTCCTTCAGCATGACGAGGCAAGGGCCGATTCAAAAATCCCAGTTTCCGAAGCTAGTATTGGTTGGAGAATCGAGCCGTACGCCACCTGAGAGTCCACCAGTAAAACCCTTACAAGAGATGGTGAATGAAGCAGTTCATCACGCGCTCATTAATTAGTCCGGAATTCTGGTAAACACACTTCATAATCTTATAAAGAAGACGGTGGATGGAACAATTATTCAAGAGCCTACTCGGGGTCCTGTTTACCTCCCACCAAAGGTTGAACCAACTCAGATTGCTTACAACGTCAGCAGAGATATACCAGAAAACATGCTTACACAGAACCAGGCTGGGGGGCAACAGGATATTCCTGCTGGGTACCATCGGACTTCTTACTATGGAGGATATCAGCAAAATTACCTAGGAGGCGGGGCCGATCCAGGTACTTACCAGAGGGAATATAATAGACAGAATCGGCAACAAACTCCACCCGTGCAGTATCAACAAGACAACCTGAGGGAAGAAGATCTATCAACTAAGGTTGCTGAAATAGTGAGGGAGCAGTTCGGGATCAAGCCCAAGGAACAAACATTCATGTATCGGCATCCATATCCTGAGTGGTTCGACAGGGTTCCATTACCACACCGATACAGGGTCCCGGATTTTTCTAAGTTCTCAGGGCAGGACAACACATCTACAGTGGAACATGTCAGCCGATTCCTGGCACAGTACGGGGAGGCATCGGCTGAAGAGGCTCTGAGGGTCAGGTTTTTCCCCTTATCACTACCGGGATCGGCTTTTACATGGTTTTCTTCATTACCACCGAATTCCGTTCGGGGGTGGGCCGATCTAGAAAAACAGTTTCACAAATATTTCTTTGCTGGAATTCATGAGTTGAGACTGTCAGATTTGACATCGGTTAAGCAACGACCAAATGAAACAGTACCGGAATATGTTCAGCGATTTTGGGATATCAGAAACCGATGTTATAGTTTAAACCTGAGCGATGGGCATCTGGCTGATTTGGCTCTCCAGGGTCTCTTGGCGCCGATTAAGGAGAGATTTTCTTCGCAAGAGTTCGAGTCCCTGGCGCACCTGGTACAGAAGGTATCGGCTCATGAAAGCCGATTTCAAGAGGCAAAAAGGGATAAGTACCAGAGAAGGGTTGCTCAAGTACAAGTCTATTCATCGGATTCAGACGATGAGGAATCCGATGCTGAAGTTGGATTGGCGGAGTGGGCCAGGAACAAGAAATCAGTATCATGCCCATGGGTCAAAGATATCGGCAAGGAGGAGCGGTATGATTTCGATATTAGTAAAGCCGATAAAATCTTTGACTTGCTGTTACAAGAGAAGCAGATACAACTGCCGCCGAATCACGTGATTCCATCAGCCAAAGAACTAAAGAAGAAAAGATATTGCAAGTGGCACAATACTATATCACATCATATTAATGAGTGCAAGGTTTTTCGGCAACAAATTCAGTCGGCTGTCGAACAGGGCAGAATCAAATTCGAAGACAAGAAGCCGATGAAGATCGATGGGCACCCGTTTCCCATAAATATGGTCTATGCGGGATCATCGTCAAGAGATCAGGCCGATGGAGCGAGGCATCAAAGGTACAAATCAAGGATTACTTCATCGGACATGATAGAAAGATATTCTAGACATGAGGAACAAAGGGATGAGTCAGAAAGATATAATCCGCATTGGGACTGCCCGTTCTTCCGGTTCTGCTGGGATCGAGGAATGAGACTGCCATCAGTTGAAAATTGCCCCGAGTGCAGCAGTACAGGGAATCGGCATGATCAGCATCAGGGGTTTTCGCAGGATCGGTCATCTGGAAAAAGAGCATTGGTTCATAGCCGATTAGGGCCGATCCATGAAGAGTTCTTTGAAGAGGATGAAGAGGAGGTACGTGAGAAACAAGTCCAGAATCCTCAATGGTGCCCTAGTGGGATATTCACGAGGAATCATAAGAGAAGGGCACAGCGACTACGACACCGAGAGCAACAGGAAGAACAGAGACAAGATCAGGAAGAGGCCGATCATCGTCACAAGAAAACTAAACAAGTTTGGCGCATGAAGAGAAAAGACGATGAGCCTGATCAATCGGCTCCAGCAAATATGGTGTTCTTTTTACCTCGGGAATATAAAGCACTTGCATCAGATGAAGAAGGCGATGAGGAGGTTTTTGCCCAACTAACGTTGCAACCCGATCAGGCTATATTTGATAAGCCTGAAGAGTCAGAGCATCGGCACCTAAAGCCGTTATATATCAAGGGCTATGTGAATGGGAAGCCGATGACAAAGATGCTAGTTGATGGGGGAGCAGCAGTTAATCTCATGCCTCATGCCACATTCCGGAAATTGGGGAAGACTGCCGAAGATATGATCAAGACAAATATGGTGCTAAAAGACTTCGGTGGGAATTCATCAAAAGCGAAAGGCGTATTGAACGTAGAGTTGACAGTCGGGAATAAAACATTACCCACCACGTTTTTCGTCATCGACGGGAAGGGGTCGTACAGTTTGCTTCTCAGCAGGGATTGGATTCACGCGAACTGTTGCGTGCCTTCGACAATGCATCAGTGTTTGATACAGTGGCAGGGAGATCAAGTCGAAGTGGTCTTAGCAGATCGGTCAACCAACATTGCAATGACCGATCTACCAGTCTAGGAAGCCGATGGTGTTGACTGCCTATCCAGAAAAATATGGGAAGGGGACTACCTTAAGGTCACTAGCCAGGGGATACAGCCGATCCAGCAAGTCGGCTATGAATTGTTACTCTGATGGGCTCCATTGAAGACTTCGAGGGGAAACTGGGGCAAGGGTTTACGTCAGCTGATGATTTAGAGGAGATCGACATAGGACCAGGAGATAAGCCAAGGCCGACGTACATAAGCAAAAAGCTAAGTCCTGAACTTCGAGAAGAATTGATAGCACTGTTGAAGGAGTATCGGGATTGTTTCGCCTGGGAGTACCATGAGATGCCAGGATTAAGACGATCAATTGTTGAACATCAGCTGACCATTAAACCAGGATATCGGCCATTCAAGCAGGCTCCAAGGAGATTCAAGGCAGAGTTATATGAGTCGATCAAAGCAGAGATCACGAGGTTATATGATGCCAAGTTCATAAGGCCATGCCGATATGCTGAGTGGGTTTCTAATATCGTCCCGGTGGAGAAGAAAAATGGAAAATTGAGGATATGTATTGATTTCCGGGATCTGAATAAAGCTACCCCAAAGGATGAATACCCGATGCCGATAGCAGATTTATTGGTGGATGCAGCCTCAGGCCATAAGATTATCAGCTTCATGGACGACAATGCAGGATACAATTAGATTTTTATGGCTGAAGAAGATATACATAAGACTGCGTTCCGGTGTCCAGGAGCTATCGGCTTGTATGAGTGGGTAGTAATGACTTTTGGATTAAAAAGTGCCGGTGCGACTTATCAAAGATCGATGAATTATATATTTCATGATCTCATCGGCTTGTTGGTAGAGATTTACATTGATGATGTGGTGGTTAAGTCTAAAAGTGAGGAAAGCCATATAACTGATCTACGAAAAGTGCTGGAGAGAGCCAAGAAATACGGACTAAGAATGAATCCCAATAAGTGCGCTTTTGGTGTATTGGCTGGGCAGTTTTTGGGTTTTATGGTTCATGAGCGAGGAATTGAAGTTAGTCAGCGAAGCATCAAAGCCATTAAGACTACAGAGCCACCAAGCAATAAGACAGAGTTGCAATCGTTGATCGGCAAGATTAATTTTGTGAGAAGATTTATATCAAATTTATCAGGGAGAATTGAATCTTTCACTCCGTTGTTGAAGTTGAAGGCCGATCAAGAATTTGTGTGGGGGGCAGCACAGCAAAAGGCATTTGACAAGATCAAGAATTATCTAAGTTCCCCACCTATTTTAATTCCGCCGTAGGAAGGAGTGCCGTTCAGGTTGTACTTGTCAGCCGATGAGAAATCCATCGGGTCTGTTTTGATACAAGAGTTTGAGGGAAAAGAGCGAGTTGTGTTTTATCTGAGCAGAAGGCTTTTGGATGCTGAAACAAGATATCCTGCGGTGGAGAAGTTATGCCTGTGTTTATATTTCTCATGTACAAAGTTAAGGCATTATATCCTATCGACTGAGTGTACAGTAGTTTGCCAGGCCGATTTGGTCAAATATATGTTGTCGGCCCCAGTCTTGAAAGGGCGAGTTGGTAAATGGATTTTTGATTTGACAGAATTCGACTTAAGATATGAATCGGCTAAAGAAATCAAGGGACAAGCAGTGGCCGATTTCATTGTACAACACAGAGGGGCTCACGAAGACTATGTAGAGCCGATCCCATGGACTTTGTTTTTCGATGGATCGGTTTGCAAGCATGGATCTGGTATCGGCTTAGTTATCATATCACCTCGGGGGGCAAGTTTTGAGTTTGCTTTTACAATTAAGCCTTATCGGACTAACAATCAGGCAGAATACGAGGCGGTACTAAAAGGACTTCAACTCTTAAAGGAGATTGGGGTCGATGTCATAGAGATAATTGGCGATTCTTTATTAGTGGTCAAGCAGTTGTCTGGAGAATATGAGTGCAGAGATGATGTTTTGAGGTCATATTATGAAGAATGTACGGATTTGTTAAAGGATTTCAAGATAGTATCAATAGATCATATTCCCAGGGAGCAGAATTTAGAAGCCAATGATCTTGCGCAGATTGCTTCAGGGTATCAGCTGAATAGGCAGGTTGAGGTTGAGATAGCCAATATTGATATCCAGAACAAGGCCGATGACTGGAGACAGGAGATAATTGATTACTTGCAAAATCTGTCGCAATCGGTTTCCAGAAAAATTTGGTATAGAGCTACTAAGTATGTGCTACTTGATGGGGAGCTGTATTATCGAACTTTTGAGGGAGTTCTGCTTAGGTGCCTGGATTTGGAAGAAGCCAAAGTGGTTATGTGTGAAGTGCATGAAGGCGTCTGTGGGACTCATCAATCGGCTCATAAGATGAAGTGGTTGCTGAGAAGAGTAGGATATTTTTGGCCGACGATGTTGGAAGATTGCTTCAGGTATTATAACGGATGTCAAGATTGTCAGAAATTTGGAAATGTACAGTGAGCACCAGCATCGGCTATGAATCCTATCATCAAACCGTGGCCGTTCAGAGGATGGGGAATTGACATGATCGGCCAAGTTTTTCCTCCATCAAGTAAAGGACATAAGTTCATATTGGCGGCAACAGATTATTTTACCAAGTGGGTAGAGGCGATTCCTTTAAAGAAAGTTACGTCCAAGGACGCGATCGAGTTTGTGAAGGAGCATATTATTTATCGGTTTGGGATTCCTCAGATGATAACCACTGATCAAGGGTCTATCTTCGTATCTGATGAGTTTCAACAGTTTGCTGCCAGTATGGGAATCAAGCTATTAAATTCATCGCCTTATTATGCTCAGGCCAATGGACAAGCAGAAGCTTCTAACAAGAGTTTGATCAAGTTGATTAAGCAGAAAATTGATGAGCAGCCGCGGCGATGGCATACTACATTAGCCGATTCACTATGGGCCTATCGGATGGCATGTCATGGATCTACTCGGGTGCCACCGTATCAGTTAGTATATGGACATGAGGCAGTTTTACCATGGGAGACTAACATCGGCTCTAGGAGAATTTCTTTGTAGAATCAGTTGACGGCCGATGATTATTATGACTTAATGACAGATGAACTTGAAGATTTGGCTTAGAATCGGTTAAGGGCGTTGGAAAGGATCAAGGAAAATAAGGCTAAGGCAGCTCGGCATTACAACAAAAAGGTGGTAAATAAGTCGTTTGCCAAGGGAGATCTTGTGTGGAAATTGATTTTGCCGATCGGGTCCAGAGATAGTAAGTTTGGAAAATGGTCGCCTAATTGGGAAGGGCCCTATCGGATTAATCGCTGTGTGCCTGGTAATGCCTATGTATTAGAAGATCTTGATGGGACGGAGTTTGCTAAAGCACTTAACGGAAAATATCTCAAGAAATACTATCCTAGCGTTTGGATCAATTCTTAAATCGGTTAAGTGTAGCCAATTTCTAAAATAATCCGGAAAGCCGATGTTTTGCATCGCCTAAAGACAGCCGATATCAATCGATATCGCCTTTAGATCAAGCAAACAGAAATGTTATCGGGGAGGAAGCAGGCAGCAGAGCCGATCAGAATATATTACAGTACAATTAATGTTTCAGGAGGCCATCGGTCGTTAATTTACATGAACTTTTGGATTGTTTTGATTGCGTGCAGGCGGATTTGGTCAATATCATTGATGGCTCGGATGTCGTCTTCATCGGAGCCCGGGATGGTTTTCAGGTTTTTGCGCCAATGAATGACTTGACGCACCGTCGCTGCAACCTTAGCCTCTTGGTCTTGGATGGCTTGTGGCAGGCCGATAATTTGGGATTCTGTGGCTTCAAGATCCTTGCGAACTTTTTCAAGTTCTATCAACAAATCGGCCTCCTTCTTCTTCAGTTGATCTAGCTTGGGTTGGAGCTCTTGGGGGGCGGCTGCCATGTCATCAAGTCTTTTCTTCTCTATCTGAGCTAGTAGCCGATCGGCTTGGATGTCTTCGGTGATTTTCTGTTGGTCAGCGCGATCGGCTATGCGCTGTCTAAGCTTGATGAGTTTGAACCTATGAGACTCCAGGTATGCTGCGGGGGTTAACGCGTCGACGAGTTCTTCGGGCAGATGGTGTTCAATTTCTGTGAGTCTTGCCCGAATCGGCCCACAGTCTTCCACTAGCGCATCAATTGGGTTTTCCAGCCGACTATTGATGCTTGTTAAATAATCGCGCACATCGGCTGGAACGACGGTTTGGTTGCTGCGCTGGTGGCTGGTTCGTCTTCTACCTCCAGATACTTGCCGATGTCAAAGGAAAACAAATCGGCTAAGGACTGCAAAATTGGCATCAGTAAAGGGATCAGTAAAAAGTTAAAAGCAAAGTATGGGCATAAAGGGGTTACCTGAGGAAGGACATCAGCAGTTCGGGTGGCATCGGCTTCAGTGAGATGAATAGGATGTTCTTCGGAGGGGCCGATGTCTGCCGATGGGGTAGGAGCAGTCTCATCGACGGCTGGAGGACTAGGTGCCGAGAGTGGGGCAATTGGAGAAGCCATCGGCTCAGTGCTTGGAGGGATGTCGGAAGAAGGTTGAGGTTCTGGAGCCGATGACTCGAGCTGGGAAGGAAACTAGTAAGATGAATAAGAGCAGGTACTAATGTCAAGACTTAGCGCATACCTGAGGAGATGAGGGAGCCGATGTTGTTTGAGGAGAAGGTGGCGTCGGGGCAACGACATCGGCATCGGTTTTCTGCTTCTTTAAGGAGGGGCGGTGCACTAGCTTCTTCTATGATCCCGGCCGTCGATTACCCAAACTTTTTCTATCATGGCCCCATGGGTAGCGAAGATCCCACCGATTTCATATGCGCCGAGACCCAGCGTATCCCTTTCAAGAACTCGGCCATGCTGGTCAGCGACTGGACCAATAGTTTCAGGTCATGGCCGAGCAAGCTGCCCGAGTGGAGAGATTGGTACACCAGGGTGTCGGCTGCGAAGAGAACCTACTGGGAAGAATCACATATCGGCCACTGCATCAATCTCTCTCTGGCCGATATGGAAAGGAATGAACCCCTACTCGCATCGGCCTCATATTTCTGGTCCGATGCCCTCAATGCCTTCCTGTTCGGGCACGGACCGATGACCCCTACTTTGCTGGATGTTACTATGCTCACCTAGCTGGACACGACAAGCTACATCGACCCCTTCAAGCTCCGCTTCAAACCTGCTCATCGGCTCCAAGCAAAAAACATCGGCGGCTGGTCCAGGTACATATCCATTCACAATAAGGGAACTGGATCGGTTGATGACCAGGAACATGTTGCTTTTCTGAACTTATGGCTGGAGCGGTTTGTTTTTGGTGGCACAACCCTCGGTCCAACGATCAACATGTAGTGTTTAGCAGAGTGCTTGGTTGATTAGAAACAGATCCCCTTGGGTCAATTCCTCCTTGGCACCACTTATCACCTGCTTCACCAAGTGGCTACCAAGTTATCAGCCGGCCAGCCCGTCGGCCATATCGGGGGTCCTTGGTGGTTTGTACAGCTCTGGCTCAATGTCTATACCTCCAAGGCCTTCTCGGGGACTTCTCTTCTCAATCAATCTTTTCTAGCTGACCACACAGAAGACCAAGATCCCATTTACCGCCGATGTGTTTCCATGGGCGAAGCTGCATCGGCCCTCTCTGGCGGCAAGATAACCCCCACTGGACTCAGTCAGTGGTTCAAGGGGTTCTATTATGGTTTCACCAGGGAGGCCACTCTTTGGTTCGCATACAATGATGCATCGTCATTTGAGATGCCTTCCAATTTTGACCCGCTTAATGCTCTGGAAAGCGAGGAGTCCAAGGCCATATTCCTATCGGCCATCACCCCCCATCTGCTGCCAACTGGCTTCTCTCTGGGCCGATCGCAGCCTTCATATGAGTTTTACCACCCATCGGTCGGCTCCCGCCAGTTTGGCCTTGGTCAGCTTCCGATCGGCCTATTCTTCATCGGCAAACTTAGGCCCGGGGCAATGTCAGCAATGCCCTAGAATATGATCGGATGCGGACTTTGGCAGACCCTCTTCTTCTAGGCGCCGCCACCGAGGTGTACATTTGCACCGCCAACACCAAGCTTTTTGTCCGATGGTGGTCAGAATGGAAGAAACACTTATTCAGCTTGGCGGCCACCTGTTACTGCTCCCGTCTTGACACCGAGTACATCGAATCCGATGAAGAGGTAACACATGTAAGCCTTAATCGCCTTCTCCGATCAACTCTTACTCCTAATTTTGCAGGCTGCCAGCGTCGAGCCCCCAACAAGAAGCAACAGCGGTCGGCCGATTCTGTATCAACCTCCATCGGCCACTCCAAACTTAGGGCGCGACGCTCCATCTCCATCGGCTCTCCTCAAGGCGCCTTGGCCAATAGGACAAAAACAGAAGAAGCTAGCACACCGCCCCTCCTTAAAGAAGCAGAAAACCGATGCCGATGTCGTTGCCCCGACGCCACCTTCTCCTCAAACAACATCGGCTCCCTCATCTCCTCAGGTATGCGCTAAGTCTTGACATTAGTACCTGCTCTTATTCATCTTACTAGTTTCCTTCCCAGCTCGAGTCATCGGCTCCAGAACCTCAACCTTCTTCCGACATCCCTCCAAGCACTGAGCCGATGGCTTCTCCAATTGCCCCACTCTCGGCACCTAGTCCTCCAGCCGTTGATGAGACTGCTCCTACCCCATCGGCTGACATCGGCCCCCAACAAGATCTGGTCTCTAAGATGCTACAGTGAACAAGAACATAACGAAGAACAGATGAAGAACATGGCAGATTGGATGCGTCTAGGTCACAAAATTGGGAGAAACAATCGGTTAGGAAGATTACCTCAGGAACTGCAGATGCCGATGCCATTGCGAGAGGAAGAAGATGCAGGAATCGACGGCCGAAGAAGAGGGCTGCGACGGTTCGTCTGGATTTGCTAGAGCTTGTTGAAGCTTTGGAAGATGAAGCGGTGGTGCTCTGGTGATGTGAAAGCGTAAAAAAAGGCTAGGGAGACGAAGCGTTTTATAGAGATATGATGACCGGGCGGGAATCGAGGCCGTTGGCACTATTTCAAACAATTATGGCAAGTGGGCTACCTTGGGCCGCCTCGGTATGGAAGAAATCTAGAGGCCCAAAATGAAAGACTTTCAAAGTCCTATAGGAGAACTCCGAAATTGGGGGGCATGTGTTAACGCCAAAATTTGGTAAGGCCCTATGTCAGATTCGGTCAAAGGGGAAATTGCAGTCAACTGGCGGAAATTGATCCAGAAAAGACCGATTCCGGGAGGGAGCCGTGAAGACCGCTGTTTGGCAGTTATTTACTGTACCCATTAATTAGGCAAGTGTTTATCTTTAGGAAACCTGACTTCGTGTCCGGTCAGGCCTTGTTTAAAGTCTTCTGTTGTAATTAGGAAATCATGTACCGTGTCCAATAAGGACTCGTGTAACTCGAGGTATAAATACGTACACCCGAGGACCTTGTAAATCATCTCAACGATCAATACAATTTCGGCGCATCGCCACCCTTCCGACGGGATCCTGCTTCTCGAGCCGGGCTGCATCGGTTAGGTCCGAACTCCTGCGAGAGGGTAAGTCTCGTCACCCTGGCTACCTATCGGCTAGGACTTCCTCGGTTAGGTCCGATATTCTAGTCGGTTTATGGTAGTCGGCTTACCACGATATATTTAGTTTATCTATGGCTGCATCAGTTCAGTTTGATCTCATAGATTGATTAGGCATATCACATCACGCGTGCATAGATCGCATCGGCTTACTGGGAGCGGTTTATCGTTGGTTTGTGCTGCATCAGTTAGGTCCGACCTACTAAACTGCTAGCGATAAATCGGTCCTGCTAAGTCGATACTTTATGTGCAAGCATCTTATCGGAGCGTATAGCCGATAAGTTATCATACACATCACGATTGCATTAGATATATCGGCCTATCGAGATCTCGCTATTATCAGTCTGTGCTGCAACGGTTGGGTCCGATCTACTAGACTGAATAATAACGTTATTCTTAATAAGCCGATGGGTTTTATGCGATGTTGTTATCGGAGTGCTTAGCCGATAAGTTATCTCTTTTTAAATACGACCGATTATACTGCTTGCTTTGCTATATATTCTTGCCTACATTACTGTTAGGATCGGCTAAGGGCTAGCCGATTGATTTTCTCTACCGATCCGAGTGCAAGCACAAGTGAGTTCCCGGGCACGACCTCAGACAAGTTCCCGGGCACGACCTCAGGTAAGGACCCGGGCACGGGCACGGACAGCGGATGAAGACCCCGGGAGCCGATGTGAGCAAGGGCCCGGGCACGGGCGCGGGCAGTATTTTCACGGCAATACCAGTAACTCTAAACTATGATCGGTTGGAGTTTATTTAATCTATTTACTTATGCATTCTGCTCATTTATTTTACCAAGTTTATAGCCGGTTTTTGAGCATTCCTTCGATGATCGGCTAACGCAATACTTGTTTGTTATTATGTTATTACTCTTGCCGTCATCGGCTTTTAGCCGATGTACAAGTGCTACAGTGCGTATCGGCCATCGGCCGATAAGATGAGCCCAAGCCGGCTTCCAGCCGATTGGCTCACGAATTTGACATCTTCTCTCCTTGTCAATTGCAGGGTCAAATTGACTGGCACGCCTACGAACCTCAAGATTTTAGGACCTGCACTGGAGTGAAGCAAATCTCCCAGGCCTTCGCGTGTCTCCCAGACGCCGAACGGCCCCCGGCGGTTTTCGGCGTCAACAGGCCCCGACTAAGGTTGGGAACCGCAAACACAAGCCGAACGGCTTCATTATGGCAGTCGGTCACAACCGTCTTCGACCTTCAACAACTGGAGATTATCAGAACAACAAGTGACATGCTCGGGGGCTCAAAAGTCCAAATGCAAGTGATGAGGAACGGGGTTCCCAATCTTCCGTCAGATAGATAGCTTTCGTTTTTGGTGGAACGCGACACACCGATCCGGCTTCAGATCAGAAGATCCGATTCCTGCAACCTTAGCACCACGATTCCTCTGGTTATCAACCGTGTCACAAATCCGGTTGACCTCACCAAGAAGGCTAATCCCTGCCTGCGAAATGAAGAACACAAGCAAGAACCCGAAAGTACGCAACTCAATTAAAGTGACAATTGCAGATGAATGATTAAGCACTCGAAGTTGGGGTTTCACAACCGATGACGGCGACTGTTCTAATACAGATTGATCTAAAGCAAAACCCAAAACCTAACGTGGGTGGCGGCTACAGAATATATAGTGTAAGGGTCATCACACCCCTCCTGGACGCGCCCTCTAATAGGCTCTAAGACGATACACGGCCCAACGGGCCAAAAGACGGTACCCTGGCAGATTCTGGACGCTGACTTGTTTCGACGATTCCCGTTGACTCCGGTGGAATTTGGATGTCAAACCAAAGCCATTGATTAGCTTATAAAATTATCTTTCCATGCATATGTGGATCGTCAAAAACGAAGTCCGTATGCGTCCTGGGCGTCCATTTTACTGCAGGCTGTTCCTGAAGTCCGAGGCAGACTCGAACTCGAGTTGGACTGGGCCTCCGGCTTGTCTTGGGTGTCCTTGCTGGTCTTCTCCGCCTCCACACCTCTCTCCAAGTGCTTCATGATCCTTTCCAATGTTCCTAAGCAAAATAACATCATTAGGTAGCAATCTATTCTCAAAACTATGAAAAGGATCGCTTAAGAACGAGCTCACCTCTAGATTTAATTGTCGCATTCGAGCTCGGGTCATTGGACCTTGCATAACGGTTGGAGGATCAGCGGGCGCATCCAAAGGAGTGATGTCCTCATCATCCTCCCCCTCTTGAAACGGAGTCGTCCTCGACTCAAGCTCATCCTCTTCTCCCAAGTATGGCTTCAAATCTGAAATGTTAAATGTAGGACTAACCCCGAACTCGGGTGGCAACTCAAGTTTATATGCATTGTCATTTATTTTCTCAATTATCTTAAAAGGACCAGCAGCTCTTGGCATTAATTTAGATTTACGCAACTCTGGAAATCTATCTTTTCTCAAGTGCAACCAAACCAAATCACCCGGTTCAAGTTTAACTTCCTTTCTACCTTCACTACCAGCAATTCTATACTTTTCATTCATCTTTTCAATATTTGCCTTAGTGGTTTCATGCAATTTAAGAATAAACTCAGCGTGCTCTTTAGCATCATTATGTGTTCTCTCAGTGGTAGGTAAAGGCAAAAGATCAATGGGAGCACGGGGGTTAAATCCATACACTACCTGGAATGGACTTACCTTGGTGGTGGAGTGTTCCGCCCTATTATATGCAAACTCCACATGCGGCAAACACTCTTCCCACACCTTCAAATTGCGCTTCAAGATTGCTCTCAACATGGTGGACAAGGTGCGATTCACTACCTCAGTTTGTCCATCGGTTTGGGGATGACAAGTTGTAGAAAACAGCAACTTTGTCCCCAATTTATTCCACAAAGTGCGCCAAAAATGACTCAAGAATTTGGCATCCCGATCTGAAACAATAGTAGACGGCATACCATGCAAACGAACGATTTCTTGAAAGAATAGGTCAGCAACATGAACAGCATCATCGCTTTTATGACAAGGAATAAAATGTGCCATCTTAGAGAAACGATCAACCACCACAAAAATACTATCCCTCCCCCTCTTAGTCCTTGGCAATCCCAAAACAAAGTCCATAGATATATCAGTCCAAGGAGTAGAAGGAACAGGAAGAGGCATGTACAAACCATGTGGGTTCAACCGCGACTTAGCTTTTTGACACGTGGCGCATCGAGACACGAACCGCTCTACATCTCGCCTCATCCTTGGCCAAAAGAAGTGGGTGGCCAGCACCTCCTCCGTCTTCTTGGCACCAAAATGGCCCATCAATCCTCCTCCATGTGCCTCCTGCAACAATAAAAGACGAACGGAACCAACTGGAATGCACAGGCGGTTAGTGCGAAACAAAAACCCATCATGTATCACATATTTGTTCCATGTACGCCCCTCTTTACAATTCTCCATCACATCTTTAAATTCATCATCATTAGCATACTGTTCTTTAATTGTTTCAAGCCCAAATATACGACAATCAAGTTGGGACAGCATAGTATATCGTCTAGACAAAGCATCAGCAATAATGTTATCCTTTCCTTTCTTGTGTTTGATGACATAAGGAAAAGATTCAATAAATTCAACCCACTTAGCATGTCTACGATGCAGTTTGTTTTGACTTCTAATATGCTTTAATGATTCATGATCAGAGTGAATAACAAATTCCTTAGGCCATAAATAATGTTGCCATGTTTCTAATGAACGAACAAGAGCATACAATTCTTTATCATACGTGGAATAATTGAGAATATGCCCATTTAATTTCTCACTAAAATAAGCAACGGGTTTACCTTCTTGCATCAAGACGCCACCAATGCCAATCCCACTAGCATCACATTCAAGCTCAAAAGTCTTACAAAATCAGGGAGTTGTAGCAATGGTGCGTGAGTAAGCTTGTCCTTCAAGAGAGCAAAGGACGCCTCTTGTTCTTCTCCCCAATGAAACGCAACGCCCTTCTTTGTCAACTCGTTCAATGGGGCTGCAATGGTGCTGAAATCCTTCACAAAGCGGCGGTAAAAATCCTGCAAGTCATGAAAGCTACGCACTTGTGTCACGGTGGTGGGCGTTGGCCAGCTCTGTATAGCGTGCACCTTGGCTTCATCTACCTCAATTCCCTGCGAGGTCACAACATAACCAAGAAACGATACTCGTTCGGTGCAAAAAGTGCACTTCTCGAGGTTACCAAATAAACATGCAGCACGCAAAGCATCAAAAACAGCACGTAGATGATTAAGATGTTCAATTAAAGACTTGCTGTATATCAAGATATCATCGAAATAAACCACCACAAATTTTCCAATGAAAGGACGTAAAACCTCGTTCATTAAACGCATGAAAGTGCTAGGTGCATTAGTTAAACCAAAAGGCATTACTAACCACTCATATAAGCCGAACTTGGTTTTAAAAGCAGTTTTCCATTCATCTCCTAATTTCATTCTTATTTGGTGGTATCCACTCCTCAAGTCTACTTTAGAGAAAATTATAGAACCACTTAACTCATCAAGCATGTCGTCTAGCCTAGGGATAGGATGACGGTACCTTATCGTGATATTGTTAATGGCTCTACAGTCTACACACATGCGCCAACTGCCATCTTTTTTTGGAACCAAAATAACTGGAACAGCACAAGGGCTAAGGCTCTCACGTACATACCCGCGGTCCAATAAGTCTTGGACTTGGCGCTGAATCTCCTTAGTCTCTTCGGGGTTGGCTCTGTAGGCAGCTCGATTTGGCAGACTCGCTCCAGGAATCAAGTCAATCTGGTGCTCAATCCCTCGAATAGGTGGAAGCCCTGGAGGTAACTCAGTGGGAAACACGTCACTATATTCCTGCAAAAGGTTAGTGACGGAAAGCGGCAAAGTGCTAGCTATAGCATCAGTGGAAAATAAAGCATCTTTGCATATCAACGCATAGCACACATCATTAATCTCTGCAAGATCAGTTTTAGTGGCAAGCATAACAAGACTTTTTAATTTAATTGCTTGCTGTTTTTCAGGTTTAGCATCAACTTGTTTAGCTTCACTAGCAACTCTCTCTCTATCAGCTTGTACAATTTGTGCAGGGGTCATAGGTAGCAAAGTATTTTTGTCCCCTTATGCATAAGTGTATATTTATTATTCTACCATGGTGTGTAGCATCATTATCAAATTCCCATGGACGACCCAACAAGAGAGAACAAGCTTGCATGCGGTACCACATCACAATCTAACGAAATCAGCGTATGTACCAAGGGAAAATACACCCGGGCTGTTTGTGTTTACCTTGCCTTACCCGAGTCGTTGAGCACTGAATATGGTAGGATGTGGATGTGGTGCGTGGTCAATCCAAGCTTCTTGACCAAATCAGAACTCACCAAGTTGTTGCAGCTTCTCCGTCATGATGACTCGTGCACGCCGATTTTTATATGACGAAGACAATTGAAACAAGTTGTGGCGTTGCAGCGTTTCTGCTTCCTCCATCTGTTGTACTGAGAACTCTCTGTACAATGATGGCTCGATGGTTTCCTGCGTCGTTATGCTCAAAGAAAGGCCATCTCCACCATGATCATCGTCCGAGGTAGCTTCATCAACAATATCTTCCTCTACATCAGAGTGCTAATGTAGCCTCCATCTTCTGTAGCACATGTATGCCCGTTTGCTAGGACAATCTTTCTGCACGTGACCAAGTCATGGCAGCGGTGGCACTGAATGGAAGAAGAGCGTCCGGTGGAAGCCACAGATGATGCACTCTTGGTCGGCTCCGGCAACGAGCCTTACCAGATTCCATGGTACGGGCGGCCGAAGGTGAAGGAGCTGAAGGACGAGTGCTCGCTGGTGGTGGAGGACGAGCACTCGACGAAGGGAGTGGTTTCGTTGGCGGCGCGGCGTCGTCGTCTTGGGTGTGAGGAGCTGCTGAAGTTGCGTACTCCGGCTCCGTTGCTGTTGTCGGCCCTGTAATTCCTTTTCTGCAAGCATAGCAAGCTGGAACAAATGGTTGGTAGTAGTAAATTCTTTATAATCAACATATCCTGAATTTCACGCCTCAATCACCATAAAAGCGACACACTTTATCCTCTGGATCCTCTACTACCCCACAACGTATATGCCTTTTGCAGCTCTGCATAATATTCCTGGATAGACATATTTCCCTGATCTAAGCGCTGCAATTTCTTACGCAAATCACGTTTATAAGAAGGAGGAATAAAGCGATCACGCATTGCTTCTTTGAGCCTATCCGATGACTCAAGTTGTAGGTGCAAGTAGCTAGTTCTTGCCACCAGATGATAGCAAATCTTTAAATTCACTAGTAGCTTGTCTAACCTTATGTGATCAGGTACAAGGTGGGAAGCAATTTTTGTTCACTGTCTTTATCTCCCAATCAAGATATTCCCTCCAGCATCATATTTTCCATAAAAGGATGGTATGGTAAATTTTATTTTCGCATAAGGATCATCATTATTAACATTACACGATTACGCTGATTACCTCCCATACCTGTGCGATTGCGGTGAAGTCTTTGCGCAGAGTGTTCTCGCGTGTCGCCCCTCGGGCATCACTAGACCATCGTAGTAGACAACACCCTCGTCGAGGATCATGTCGTCATTTCGTCCTTGTTGTCATCGTTGGTAGCTGGATGGTTGGCCTCAAGCTGTTGAACCTTCCCCGGTCAATGTGGACACTCACCTGTCCACGCTCTCAAGCGAATGGGCGACGTCCTTCATGGCGTTCTGACTACATCCGTTAGCTTGGCCACCTCCGCTTAGCATCTGCTCCTTCAGGTCCTTCAAAGTCACTTTTCAAAGCAGGCTCGTCGTTTGCATGGTTAGTTTGAAATAAAACCTATCACTATTTATGGGTCGGTGGAATCACACCCTCACTTTCAGTCTTACCGAGGTCTTACAAGTTCTTACCAACGAAGCAGTGGATGGTAAACCGGCGGCTGGTTCGTATACTGTAAGGCAGTGGCACCGAGGTTGCAGGGATCTTTTCTGTACTGATCTGAAGAATATGTGGAGCTTGGAAGGCACAAAGAGAAAAAATATGTATTTGTGGCACACAAGCAGTAAACAGATAGCAATGCTGGATTATAGTCCGAGTACCTGTTCTCGTTGCTGGCCTAAAGGTGTTCAAGTACAGGTGTGTGACAAACAAGGTGGTGGAAATAAGGATGATGAGCAGCAAAAGTACCAGAAACAAGGCACAAGACAGCACGCTACAACAGCTCAACTTGGTGTTCTCTATGTGCTCCTCTAAATATTGTTCCTCTTTTGCCCCTCTTTTTTTCTCTTTTTGGCTGTCTTTGTTTTTTTGGGGAAAATTTGGACTTTTTCTTTTTATTTTTTTGATTTCGAATTTCGCCGCGCTCTTTTAGCCTTAGGAGCACACAGGAAGTAAACCACAGAAATTTGAGCTCAAACAAGTGAAAGGCGTGGCCTGTGGAATTTTTCAGAAGATGCGCCCAAAATTGAGAAAGGCTTGCGGGCTCGGAAAGACGATCTTCCAGGCTGTTTTACGGCAAAATAAATCGCCGAACCGCCAAAGGTGGGGAGAGACGGATATGGTTTGCTGAAAACGGAGTTCGTATGCGAAAGTTATGCCTGTTTTACGAACGGACTCCGAATTAGAGGACAAAACGGATAGAAAGTGCGGAAAGTTGGCGATTGTGCTAGGGTTTTGATAGAACGGTGGGGGAAAAAACGAACTGGACTCAAACACAATCTAACAGCAACAAGACTTGACCTAGGACACAACTCACACACGGACTTGCGATCTTCTCTTTTTTGACAATGCAAAGGCTATGGGGCGGGATGGTTGTTAGGACAGGAAATACAAGTATGGCGGTGGACTATGGGACGAAGGCAAACACTCAACTATGGGTAAGTTGCAAACCTGACGGTATAGTCTGAAGCTCTGATCACTTGATGAGGAACGGGGTTCCCAATCTTTCCGTCAGATAGATAGCTTTCGTTTTTGGTGGACCGCGACCACCGATCCGGCTTCAGATCAGAAGATCCGATTCCTGCAACTTAGCACCACGATTCCTCTGGTTATCAACCGTGTCACAAATCGGTTGACCTCGCCAAAGAAGGCTAATCCCTGCCTGCGAAACGAAGAACACAAGCAAGAACCCGAAAGTACCAACTCAATTAAAGTGACAATTGAGATCCGATGATTAAGCACTCGAATGGTTGGGGGTTTCACAACCGATTGAGGCGATGTTCTAATACAGATTGATCTAAAGCAAAACCCAAAACCTAACGTGGGTGGCGGCTACAGAATATATAGTGTAAGGGTCGTCACACCCCTCAGGACGCGCCCTCTAATAGGCTCTAAGACGATAACGCCGGCAACGGCCAAAAGACGGTACCGGGTCGGGTGTTTGCTGGCAGATTCTGTGGACGCTGACTTGTTTCGACGATTCCGTTGAAGCTCCGTGGAATTTGGATGTCAACCAACAACCATTGATTAGCTTATATTATCTTTCCATGCATATGTGGATCGTCTTCAAAACGGAGTCCGTCATGCGTCTGGGCGTTCCGTTTTACTGCAGGACTGTCCTGAAGTCGAGGCAGACTCGAACTCGAGTTGGAACTGGGCTCCGGCTTGTCTTGGGTGTCTTGCTGGTCTTCTCCGTCCCTGCACACCTCTCTCCAAGTGTTCAATGATGCCTTTCCAATGTTCTAAGCAAATACATCATTAGGCCAAACTCTGAATCTATTCTCAAAACTACATGAAGGCATCGCTTAAGAACGACTTACCTCTAGATTTAATTGTCGAATTCGAGCTCGGGTCATTGGACCTTGCTAACGGTTGGAGGATTAGCGGGCGCATTGCCAAAGGAGTGATATCCTCATGCAGAAGGATGGCATCCCACTCCAAATATCTGAACAGCTTAAGTCATTTTTGATGAATATTTCCTCACTTGGCTTGCCAATGCCAACGCTTACACTAATAGGGGTAGGGCGAAGCTGCACTTTTTCTGTTGGTTTGCTCTTAAATGGTTGCAAAAGGTACTTGAGTAGCATAACTTGGGCGATCGCGATGAAACTTTGCTCCATGAAAAGACAAACTTCACCAAAACACGTGTCTGGGAAGAGTGCATGAGCCAACTCCGACGCTAGGTTGGTGGGGGGCTATGACTAGTCGGGCTAGTCGCTTAACGTAAGGGGTCAACTACTCAGGGGAAATTAATATCATAGAGCGAGAACATCGTTTACATATATTTGTAATACAGTTTTTTGTTCGGGTGATGCTGTTTTCATCATCAAATGCTACTATCCGATATGTTTATAATGCAGGGCTAGTTTCCGGATACGCGTGCAGGAACTCAGGGCTACGAGCCTATTTCCTACCTGGGGGCTAGACCAATCTGCAAGAATTACTTGGAATGCTTCCATGAGGGCTATTGACTGAGTGTTTGCGCAATCAGGACGTCATCCTTCCCCGGCTATGCTTCATATGTGGGCTAATGAACCGACCTCCCTGGTCCAGTTAGGGCTCGGGTACCACTCGGCTGGGTGAGGTACGCCCCATGAGGGTCGCCAGCCGAATCCTACGCTAATGCTAGGTTCAGGTATTCGGTCACAACTTCACTGAGTTGGGTATGCCCCATGAGGGTCGCCAGCCGAATCTTATGCGAATGCAAGGTTCGGGTACCTTATTCGGCTAATATAACTGACCTCTGGCACCAGTTGAGGCTCATGTACCACTTGGCTAAGTAGGGTACCCCCATGAGGGTCGCCAGCTGAACTCCTATACTAATGCTAGGTGTTTTCGGGTATGTTATTTGTCACAACTTTGTCAGGTTAGGTTACGCCCCATGAGAGGGTCGTCAACTGTCCTCCTATGCTAAGCAAGGTTCGTTACCTTATTTGGCTATAATCTATTGGGATATGGTACACCCCATGAGGGTTGCCAGCCGAACCCTATGCTAACGCAAGGTTTGGGTACCTTATTCAGCTTTACCCAAGTCAGAGAAGACTTACATCGTCAAAGCGGCATGTCCGGAGTTCTCATGCATTGTGTCACCCCTGAGGAGGGCATGCGGATCTTGCAATATACCTACTCAGGCTTCTGTGGCAACCAGGCTACATCCAGAACATAAGTCGAAAAGGCTTGCGGCTAAGGATTTCTCTGGCTGATTGTGGTTACCGACACCAAAAAACTCATCCTGATATGCGAGGGATGTTGGTTTTATAGGGCTGTGCCAGATAGATCGGTTTAGGCCGGTTTATTTGGTAGTAGACCACCAAGATAGGAGTTTCTACAGTAGCACACTCAATATGGGCAGTTCGTTGGCTGCGTTAAAATCGCGGTGCAGGTGCTACCAACAGGAACCGATGAGGTAAACAGATATGCTTCATGAAGGCCTAATTGCTAAACACATGTGTTTGGGTATCTATTTTATCCACCAGGTATTGAGATATATCCTTATACAAGGATCACAAGCTGGTCTTCATCAACATTTGCGGATGCAGGTATCTCTCGAGAGTACACTGACCACAGGGCAATGGATTTTAGTGGGGTTTTCATAAAGTGGTACTGTGCGGCCTACATGCTGGTGGGTGAACAGTTGCCATGAGCAACATTATTGGTTCCAGCCGACATGACGCTGAAGAGGTCTAACTTCCAATGTAGTGCACGGGTACCCCGGGAGAGACTATAAATATCCTTTCCAGCTAACATGATGCTGAGGAGTCTAACTTCCGAGTGGGACACCACTCGGGAAAGACTATAAACCCCTTTTTTCCAGCTGACATGAAGCTGAAGAGTCCCATATACAAGTGGCATGCTACTTGGCAAGACTATAAATTATATTCCGGTTGACATGATACCGAAGAGTCTCATATACCAGTAGTATACTACTCGGGATAGACTACAAGGTTAAAGATCTTTGACTTTTTGTTTAATTGCCTTCACAATTAAGCACAAAGTCAGGGGCTAGACCTAATAGGTGTGCCTATTCGGCGCACACTATTCATACATCAACATGAAGCAATTCATAGCCTCGCTGCCAACTGACATGAAGCAGGACTTGGGAAGAAGAAGCACTCGAACAAAGAGTACTCGGGAGCAATGCACTCGGGCAATCTTCACCGTGGAGGATGAGCACTCGGCATCAGCTGTGACTCAACTATGAAGGTCTCAGGGGCTACTGTCGAGGCCATGGGCCCTGGGTACCTGATCACAAGCATATGGGCCACTCGGATAGAGGATGGGCCGAGACTTGTAATTAGAGATATAGTAGCACCCGGTAGACTTTGCCTTGTACAGAAAGGAATATACAGTTCTAGTCGGGTAAGATGTATCTCTAAGAAGGAAATCCCTTGGCCGTATCCGGCTAGGACTCGTACCTTGTACCCCTGTCCCCCGGTATATTAGGGGAGACAGAGCGCCCCCTGAGGGCAGAAGATCATTGATCGACACAAATCCTCAAAGGAATACCATTACAACTGTACATAGGGTATTACCTCACATCGAGGGCCTGAACCAGTATAAAATCTTGCTGTGTTCCTTTGCAATCCACTGAGTTTCCATCCACCGAGTAGCCCCATATTCATATTGCCGGTGTAAAACATCGACATGAAGATTTCTCGGGGCAGAAGGAAGCTTGCCAGATTGATGTCCGAACTAGTGTTCGAACTATTGTCCAACTTGGAGTCAGAATCTGAGTAGTTCATCGGGGTGATGACTCCGACCTCCCTGGATCCAATCTCGAATGGCTCTGGGCCAAGTCCGAACTGAACCGTGGAAGATCAGGTCTGCCGCGTGGGATGTAGATTGTAGGTGTCCACGGCATCGCCGAGTCTGCACGGGAGATTGACGATTTCTCCCCTTCCTAGCCCGACCTAGGCCGGCTCAAGGCCAAGTCCGAGTCTACACCGAAGGAGAGAGTTGTCTCGAGACCCAGGAAAGTATAAGATTGCCGCAGCAAGTTGAAGGGGGTTGCTGCACCGTCGTGTGGGCCAACTAGAATGGAGTCGGCCGGTTCCTCGACTGATTGGATCCGGTCCGAGTCAGCCAAGGTAAGGTTGCCGAACTTGTCGGCGACAAAGTTGAGGCTCCCAAAGGTGATCGCGTCTCCAGGGGAGAAGTTGATGATGTCGACTTCAATTGTCGAATCCATCGAGCTTGTTGATATTGATCTCGGCGAAGCCCCTACCTAGCGCGCCAACTGTCGATGTTTTACATCAGCAATAAATATATAGGGCTACTCGTCGGACCGAAACTCGATGGATTGCAAAGGAACACAAAAGGTTTATACTGGTTCAGGCCCTCGATGTGAGGTAATACCCTACGTCCAGTTATGGTGTATTCCTTTGAGGAAGTATGATTCTAATGAATCTCTGTCTTCGCCCTCAAGGAGCGTCCTGCTTCCCCTTATATACTGGGGGACGGGGTTACAAAGTAGGAGTCCCAGTTAGACTACGACCAAGGGATTTCCTCTTAGAGATATAACATGCCCGACTAGGACTGTATTTTCCTTGTCGTACAAGGTTAAGTCTTCCAAGTTCTATCATATCTCTAATTATAAGGCTAGGCCCATCCTCTGTCCGAGTGGCCCATATGCTTGTCGTGAGGTACCCGGGGCCCATCGCCTCCACATGGTGCATTTTTCTCGGGTATGATTTGTTGAGTATTTTGATGGTACTCAGTCTTGCTGTATTTATCCCCCAATCCAGATGATGAGTACCCTAGTGATGAAGGCTTCGACGTCTAGCTTGTACCTGCCATCAACTGCCTGTGGGCCTTGTCCCCTGCTCTTCTAGTTATGAACTTTAATTGTTTATCTTTGCTTGTCTGGGCCTTTGGTCGCCTATGTAATAATTTAAACTATGTTATCGCTTCCGCATGAGTACTCTAATATTAAACAACTTTGTATCATGTACCTCGCCTCCAGGGACGAGGATTAATACACTTGTGTATGAAAATTGTTGTGTGATTTCCGGGCACTACAGTTATCCTTTTGAATAGGTATCGACCTTTGAACCAAGTTCCCACAAACGAGAACGTGTGTGTTTCTGCTTTGTCACTCAATACTCTTTCTGTCAGGCTGGATTTGATTTGAGACTCAGGACATATTCTTTCTTCCTTTGGCAGTACGCATCTTGACTCTTGCCAGGGGCACAAATCTCTTTGTTGTGCTCTCTTCTTATTCTCAAGTAACCATTTGATGCTTCCAGTGTTCTTCACTAGGCCCTCTAAACAGAGAGGTTATACACTTGCAGTGTCCTTACAAGATTTTCAGAAGTTCCTGACCTAGTAGGGTCATCCTTGATTTGATCATTGGTTGCTACCCACACCAACATAAACAAGCTTAATATCACTCCTTGGATGAGGATGGTTCTTCTCCCTAGATATGCTTCGTCAATCACCTTTCTGCCTATGCTCTTTTTGGTTTGCCTGCATACTTAATTTTCCTGTTTATCAATCACCTTTCTGCCTATGTCTTTTCTGGTTTGTCTGCACCTTTCAGACTCACGCTGTAGCGATGGAATAATTTATTTGTTGTCTTCAGAGATGCTTTGAAGTGGTTTGTTAAAAGCTGTATCAACTGCCTTTTGTTAAATCACCACAACAGGTAACTCCATGGGTCTTATCCAAAGGAACTTTTCTGCAGTTAGATCCCTTTTGTAAGGTGGTGGTTCTTCTTAACTTACCGATTTCTTCGTTAACCATTTCCTTTCTTGACTGACAACTAGGTCTTTCAGCTCATGGAAGATGGGATTGGCCAGAAAAAAAACTATAGGTTTCTTGTGCCTGTATTATGTACACAACTTGGTTGAATAGAATAGCCAAACTCATTCTTTATTTCATTATTACTTCTCATTACATAATTGATGTAACACTACTGCGTACAAGGGAAAGTACTTGAAAAGAAACATACATTAGGATTACTGCGAGTTCTGATTAGCGCAAGGCGTAACAGGTACTGCATTTGCTCCTGTGACCAAGATGTGATTGACATGTCTCCTTCATGCAAAATAGACAGAATGATTACGTGGATAACGCTTCGGCTGTGGACATTCCCTCGAGAAATGTCCTTCCTCTAGGCAGTTGTAGCAAATCAAGGTCTTCTTTTTGGGGTTGTCCCTTGGTGGCTGCTCATTCTGAACTGACGCTTGAGCTGGTTGGGCATCATGGTTGCCGATGATATTAGTGTTGCCATTGTTGTCATCACTAGTGTAGCTATTGTCATCCTCATGGTCAACTTCATTATTGTCGTTGCCCTTGTTGGTGTTGTTATTGACATCTGGATGACCATCGTTGATATCACCATTCGGGTTGTGGGGGCAATTATTGGGGTCATCATCGTTGTTGTTATCATTAACCTCCTTGGTATTCCCGTTGTTGCTGTATTCCTTGTTGTTGTCTTCGTATGGTGGAGATCTTGAGGTGCAGTAGAAGTCCCTGTGATCCGAAGTGGCAGATGCGCTATCTCTGGTTGCTACCTTGAGATTCCTTGATCGCAACAAGCCTTCTCTTGTGGTCCTCCATCCAGTTATTCTGGTCTTCCTGGCGTATGGCTTTATCAACAAGCTTTTGGAAATCTTCGTAATCTCTTGAGAGCAACTTGACTGCAAGTTTATCTTTTAATTCTTGAAGAAACTTCTCTTGTCTGTCTGCATCAGTCTTGACATCTTCTGGCGCATAGTGAGCTAGCCGATTGAACTCATGCCGGTACTCTGTGACAGTAATGTCCCCTTGCTTCAAGGAATGGAACTCTCGCTTTCTCAGAGCGACTATTCCAGCCGGGACATGTGATCTCTTGGAGGCATCTGAAAACACAACCCAGGTGATGGTATGTCCTTCTGGTTGCATTGCTTGGTAGTTGTCCCACCATTCTGACGCTAGTCCAAGAAGTTAATGAGCCGCAAACGTGACTCGCTCCTGATCGGTGCATTGAATCAGTCCTAACTTCTTCTCGATGACATGTAACTAGTCATTGGCTTCAATAGGATTAATGGTGCTTGAAAAGGTTGGGGGCATGGCGTGGAGGAATTCAGATAGCTTGGATAGCTTTTAAACTATAGGTGCTTGAATGGCACTGTTTGGAGTTAGGTTGTCCCAATTTTGTAACAGTTGAAGTAGAGTAGCCATCATCTGATTTTGGATGGCCAGAATTTGGTAAATGGTTTGTTCCCTTGTTGAGATGGTGGATTGCCATTGCCTTCCTCAATTCCACTAGCTGGGTTCCTAAGACATTGGAGCCATCATTCTCATAGCTTCCGCTCCTAGTGGTCTCCATCTGTTACGGTCATTGAAGAGGGGCAGAAGATTAGAACTATAGGCAGGACCTTGAGGAACTAATCTTTTTATGATATGATTTTTCTTATATTTATTCTGCAAGTGATTAGACAAGCAACCTAGTATGCTACATCACAACCACAATGTAACACAACGGCTAACACAAACAAGGAAACACCGCCTGAAAGCTAACGATACTATTCTTGGGGTAGCTTAGGTTCTGCGAATTGATTCTCCAGGTTCTTCACTCCATCTTGGGGCATGGAGGGGAATCTTCCGGGGTTGGTTCTTCCTTCACACAGCTTCTTTGCTTCACTAGTCGTCCTACAGTCTCTGACGCTTCGGTGGAGGGAAGTGACTTCTTCTTCTTGAGCAACTCAATGACTTGCCTTACGTGCTTCAATCCTGTCCTCTATCTCTTGGAGGTTTTTGAGAGTCTCCTTTGTCAGCTTGTCAATGCGAGCAGTCGCATTGCTGAGAACCTCCTCCAATTCTTTGCTATACTGTCCATCTGATACTCATTGAAACCAAAGAAAGGAGAAGTTCATAAACATTTTGCAAACAGCACCAAGGGTAGAAAAAAAGGAATTTTTGCAAATAGTCGCTAGTGCATTGATCCCCTTAGGGTTTGTCCATTTGGCTTATCCTACAGTCGAGATGGCTCTGATACCATTTTTGTCATGACTAGGAAAAACACCATTTTCCCAATGCTAGTGCATTGATTCCGTCCTAGGAAAAGCGGGGTACACCACAACAAAATTGATAAAAAGACTCAACTTTATTATATCGATAATATTTACATTATTACAAAGGCTAATACAGCCTGACAAATAAAATAAACAAAACACACGGACTAGCAGGCCTACAGCTCATCTTTACAGGCACTCAACTGGGGTATAAGCCAGGACTCCACCAAGGACTTCATCTCCAAAGCTTATTCTGAAGAGAGGTGTTGAGCAAGATTGAGTACCACCCACAGTACTCAGAAGACTACCGGAAATGCACATAATGCAAAGGGGTACAAGGAATAATATAGTAGGGCTGAATTTTGCATAAAGCTGTCTTTCAAACAGTTTAGATTTAAAGCACATTTCAAAGCATGATATTAATCTAAACAATATTATCACCATGGCTGCGCACCACGCAAACTGGCTTAACCCAGGCTAAATTGCGCTGTGAGTGTCATGATTACAACTTCCAAAGTCTAGGAGAAAAGCTTCTTGGGTACATTGCTAGGGCTTGCCCATAACCGAGGAGTGGCTATTCGATATCTATACTTTGGCCAGAGGTGTACACTTTACCACGAGACACGCCTACACACGTTACAGTGCCGTGCAGCCCACACGTGCCTCGGAAGAGAACGTGACTAACCCTTCCTCAGTCCAACCTAAACAATAGAATGACCTAGACTCTTGTCCCCCGCAGGCGACCTGGGTCGAGAAGACGCGGTCTAAGCCCATGCATCTTTGCCATCTTGGCTTCACTTGTAGAGACTCGGACCCATTCTGGCGTCATTTGCCCCGCCGTGTCAAATCGCTTTAAAGCTGGACTAAGCTTACGAGTTAAGCCTTACCCATTAGACATGTGATTGTACGGTTTATGCTTTGCAAGAGGCCTAAAGCCCGGTCCTTATGAAGGCAAGGTATGATAACAAAAACAACCCAGTATCTAGCCAGCAACCAGTTTGGGGAATTTTGAATGAGAGTCGAACATGTCCTGGCTAGTTCCATATTTCAACATTAAGCCGATGTAATTATCTCAAAGTCTAGATATTACAAAACAACTAGGTTTGTTTTCTAATTAAACTTGGCTAAGCATAACTAAAGTTTAGCAAGTAATTATAGAGTTCTCACTAGATTGTTTTTGTTACCTAGGTTGTCAAGGAAACAATATACAAACATAGGAATGGCTAATAAAAAGTTATGTACATGGAAATTTAATAAAGAGAGCAATAATTTAAATCAACATAATTTTGCATACTGGGATTCATATGATCAAGGATGAGCGGTATGACTTGCCTTGCTCAATGAAACGGTCTTCCAGAATCTTTACCAGTGAACATGGTCTTCTCGACATCTGCTAGAAACTACAGGCACACAAAACAGGCTAAAAACTAGAAAAAGCCAAAACAGTACAATAAAAGCCATATTTGGAATTCTTCATGATTTAAGAAAGTTTAGAGACTTAAACGGGTCAATTTGGAGTTGTATGACCGAGATCGGCCATCCGAAGTTTAAATGTAATTTAACATGGGATTTCTGAATTGTTTGAAATTATTGTGGTATTGGAAAATATATTTATTGCATCAGCAGAGGGAAGAGAGGGCTGAATGTGTGGCCCAGCCCCCACCGTGTTAGCCTCGAGCAGACCAACAACGCGGGCCCACGATGGTGCATGCTGGCTGCCACATGTGCGACATGCAGCCACCCACGGGCACGGTGCTGACGCGGCTACAAGGAGGCAGCCATCGGTGACCCACATGGGTCTGGCGCCACGTGGCGCACAGGAGCCAAGGCTCTAGGCAGCGGGAGGCGGCAGATGACAGCAACTGCACAGGGGGGGAGAGGGTGAGATGGTGAGCTTACCAGTATGGTTGCGACGGTGAGAGGAGGTCGTTGAAGGCCTGTGGCGAGGTCGAAGCGGTGGTGTCCCTCGGGTCGTCGTGGAGGAGGAAGCTCCGGAGCTCTTCGGGCGGCGACGAACGGTGGCTGGGGAAGAGCTTGTTGCTGCAATGCTGATGAAGGCAGTGGCTTGGTCTGGAGGTGCTTAGTTCCACGCCGAGGGCAGCTAGGAGGGAGAAGTGGAGCATCTTTGGTCATCATGTGGGCGGGGGCTTAGACGAGCTTCGGGTGAAGAAGAGGCAAGGCTGGCTCTGCTTGACATTGCGGTGCAGGTGGAGAACGCACGGATTCGAGGCAAAGCTCCAGTGAGGTGGGAGGTGTTGTAGGAGGTCTTCGGCGTGGCGGAGAGAGGAGATGGCATTGGGAGACAGCAAGGACGTGGGGAACTGAGAGGAGTGTCGATGTTTTACACGGCAATAATATATAGGGACTCGTCGGACGAAACACGATGGATTGCAAAGGAAGAAAGGTTATAGTTGGTTTAGCCCTCGAGTTGAGGTAATACTGCGTCCAGTTGTGGTGTATTCTTTGAGGATGTATGACTTCTTCTGCCCTCTGGGGGTGCCCTTGCTCCTTATTACTGAGGACAGGTTACAAGTAGGAGTCCAGTGGACTACAACCAAGGGATTCCTTCTAGGAATACACGTGCCCGACTAGGATATATTTTCCCTGTCGTACAAGTTAAGTCTGCGAGTCTATTATATCCCTCATTACAAGGCTAGGCATCCTCTGTCGACGGTGGCATATATTTGTCATGAGATACCGGGGCCATGGCTTCCACAGTAGCCCTGAGATATTCATAGTTGAGTCACACTAATGCAAAGTGCATCTCTCCACGTGAAGAATTCCTGAGTGCTTGCTCCCAAGTACCTTTGTCCGAGTGTTTTCTTCTCCGAGTCCTACTTCATGTCAGCTGGCAACGAGGCTATGAAGGCTTCATGTAAAAATATGAATTAGTGTGCACCGAATAGGCACACCTATTTGGTGTACCCCTGACTTTATGCTTAATTGTGAAACAATTAATCATAAGTCAAGATCTTTAACCTTGTAGTCTTTCCCGAGTAGTGCACTACTGGTATATGAGACTCTTCAGCATCATTTAGCTGATGATTTTTGCTCATGGCAAATAATAGCTAGCATGTAGCGAGTACATTATGGATTTTAACCCCAATACGTGGTCAGGTGTACTTGAAGATACCTGCATCCCTAATTTTAATGGAGACAAGCTGTCGATCCTTATAAGGATATATCCTCAATACCTGGTAAATAATGCAGATAACGATGTATACACCGGCTGTAGGTTAGCGTGAAGCATATCTGATTATTTTATCGGTTTCTGTGAATTGCACTGCGTGATTTTAACACAGTCAGCTGTGCCCAATAGAGCGTGCTATCGAGAACTCATATCTTTGGCCTACTACCGAATAAGCCTGCCTATACCGATACCACGAGCGCCTTATAAATTAGCATCCCTTGCATGTCAAGATGAGTATTCCTGTGTCGGTACCGCAATCAGCTAGGAATCTTGTCCACAAGCCTTTTTGACTTATGTTCTGGATGCAGCATGGTTGCCGTAGATGCCCGAGTAGGTATATTGCAGGATCTGGTTGCCCTCCTTAGGTGTGACGCAGTGCATGAGAATTCTGGATGCGCTTTGACGATATAGGTCTTCTCTGACTTCGGTAAAGCCGAATAAGGTACTCGAACCTTGCATTAGCATAGGATCTGGCTGGCGACCCTCATGGGGTGTACCCTACCCAACAGAATTATAGCCAAATAAGGTACCTGAACCTTGCATTAGCATAGGATTCGGCTGGCGACCCTCATGGGGCGTACCCAACCTAGCAGAGTTGTGACCAAATAAGGTACCTGAACCTAGCATTAGCATAGGATTCGGCTGGCGACCCTCATGGGGCATACCCTACCTAGTCGAGTGGTACACAAGCCCCGACTGGCGTCGGAGGTCGGTTATATTAGCCAAATATGGTACCTGAACCTCACATTAGCATAGGATTCGACTGGCGACCCTCATGGGGCGTACCTCACCTAGCCGAGTGGTACCCGAGCTCCGACTGGCGCCGGAGGTCGGTTTTTAGCCCACACACGAGTCCCGACTAGTGCGAGTACTTGGACAATGGCTCTCGTGGAGCATTCCAAGTGATTCTTGCATCGTCGCACTCCAAGTGTATCTTGGCAAACTCGTCTAGCCCCTAAGCGTAGGAGATGGGCTCATAGCCTTGAGTTCCTGTTACGCGTATCCGGAACTGGCCCTGCATTATAAACATATCGAATGAGTAGCATCTGATGATGAAAACAATCACCCAAACAAAATTTATGTATTTTACAATATATGTAAGTATGTGTTCCTCCTCTTATTGATATTAATTTCCTGAGTAGTTGACCTCTTACGTTTAAGCACTCTGCTCGACTAGTCATAGTCCCCTAGCGTCAGGAGTTGGCTCATGGCTCTTTCCCAGACACGCATTTTGGGTGACTTGAGTTTGTCTTTCATGGAGCAAAGTTTCACGGATCTTTTTCCTTTTGTGATGAATATCTGTGAATATCCGTCTTGGATTGTTCTGCAATGCATGATGCATATCGTCGAAATACTTGCACGAGTGTGTGGAGTTCGATATTGACTCCCAAGATCAGCTGGCCACCAGAACGAAGAAACAGCCAGCTAGCCCTTCTGTTGCCCAACCCAGCCCCAAGAGGGCCGGGAAGAAACCAATTGAAAATCCGGGCAAGAAGAAGACAAGCACTCCGAGTGCAGCGCCGGGGAGCTTAAGAATCAAGGACCCCACCAGTTTAGCTCCTAGGCCGCCAAGCCCAAGACTGGCGCCTCCAAGCCTGAGGCCAGCAACATCAAGCCCAAGGCCAGCACCACCGAGTTCAACATCAGCAACATCGAGCCCAAGGCCAGCACTACCAAGATCATGATTAGCAACATCAAGCCCAATGGCTGCTCCGCCGAGTACAAGATCAGCAACATCGAGCCCAAGGACAGCACCGCCAAGTACCTCAACACCCCAGTCAGCTGCGCCATGAACAGAGCTGACCAGAGCTAAATTGCCCCGACCGACTGCCGCGCCAACTGGCCCGACAGCCGGTAGCTCTTCGCCCCTGATATCTTCTGGAGCGCCCTCGTGGAAGTTCAAGACCTCCAAGAGGTAAGCAATCTTCAATCTTCTGAGAGTCTTGAACGATGTGATAGTGTCTTGATATCTAGCATTTTGTGCAGGAAATGAGTTAACTAGATCCCAAGGGGACTATGCCTGCAGCTCCTGTCACTGAGCCAATCCCAGCCGAGCCAGCTCCAGCAATTGCACCTGCCGAACCAGAGACTGCTCCAGCTGCTGAAGCTGCAGCCATCTTGACAGGAGGATCACCAACTCTGGCCAACCAGGAAGCAACTACTATAGTTGTTGCTCCAGCCCCCGAGCCGATCCCTGAAGCCCCTGCGGCCGCCGAGTTTAGAGCCAGGACCCCATCACCATCAATTTTGATGAGACCAGCTTGTGACCCTTATAAGGATATATCCTCAATACCTGGTGGATAGGACAGATACCCAAACACCTATGTTTAGCAATTAGGCCTTCATGAAGCATATCTGTTTACCTCATCGGTTCCTGTTGGTAGCACCAGCACTATGTTTTTAACATAGCCCGCGAGTGGCCCAAATTGAGCATGCTACTATAGAAACTCAAATCTTGGTGGCCCAGTACCGACTTTGTAGGCCCAAGCCCACGAATTGGAAACGACTCTATAAAAGGTGGGGAGAGAGAGAAAAGATTCCTCCATCTTCTCCAATCCGCCAATCATTTTGTCTTCTAGCTTCCATGCCAAAATTTCACCTCGCGCTCTGGTAGGGTTCGCCATTGCTCTCTCTTCCCCATTGGAAGTCGGGTGATTCCGCTCCTCCTCATCCATTCCAGACCTCCAGCAACATTTACCCCCAAATCTTCTCATCCCTAACCATGCCGAGGGCTTCAGATCTCGCGGACACATCGGATGAGGTTTGGCCGACTTCGGATTGCAGGTCGGCTAAGCTGAAGCTCCTGGAGAAGCAGCTGAAATTGCAAAGCTGTGATGTCATCAACTAGCGACTGGTTGAAGGTGAATCGGTTCTAGAGCCCCAGGCCAGTGAGACCATCATTTTTACCTCTTTTTTCAACCGGGGTCTTTCTCTTCCATCTTCCGAGTTCTTCCGCCAGCTTCTTGCCTTTTATGAACTCAAGCTGGTGAATCTGAATCCCATCTCGATCTTGCAAATTTCTATTTTTGTGACTCTTTGTGAGTGCTTCCTGGGTGTGGAACCCCATTTGAATCTGTTCAGACATTTGTTCCACATCAAACCCTAGCCCTCCAAGAGGAAGGTCCAGGTGATTGGGGGGGCCGGTATCTAGCTCAGGAGTGAAATGAAGAGGTTTTATTTCAATATTCCTCTAAAATCTTCTCTCAAAGGAATGGTTTTACTGTTTCGATCTTGAACCAAGCCTTCCTCCTTTTTTGGGTTTGCCCCCGACGGTTATAGCCAAGTGGTCATCTTTGCCCACCTTCAAAGAAATGGGGCAAGTTCACATTCTGATTGAAAAGATCGACAAGCTAAAGAGCGCCAGACTGACCGGTCCATGGGTGGCCAGACGATTCCTGACTCGGTGCATCAGGCTGCTGAAGTTGAGGTGTCACTTCGGCTGGGACTACAAGGGCAAAGGTGATCCCAGCCGGGAATGCCCCGACCTGATGGACAAGTACAAGGTGACCAACATCCTACTGGATTTCTTTGCCAGCAGGGTGGTCGAAACTGAAGACACAGATCAGTCTGTGGCGGCCTATAGCCGAAAGAGGTTGCGCCCAAAGGTAACTCTTGCTGATGTTGTCTTGTAGTTCAGCTGTGATGAGGGCTTGTAGATATATGCCTAGGTTGGCTCCAGGATGTGTAATATGTATTGTTGAACTGCTTGCAGTCATGTGAGGAGTTTGATGATGACTCCCGAACGCTATCGGCCATGAAGTCGAAGAAGAGGCTAAGAAGTCCTTCTGCTGCCCAACCTGACTCCAAGAGAGCGGGGAAGAGACCCGTTGAAGATCAGGGCAAGAAGAAGGTTATGAGGCCGTGTGCCACAGCCGAGAGTCTAAAGATAAAAGATACCGCCGGTACGGCCCCCAGGCCACCGAGTCCTAGACCGGGACTAGCGCAGTCGAGCTCAGCATCATTGAGCCCAATAAGAGTGCCGCTGAGTACAAGGTCAGGTCTAGCTCCGCCAGGCTTAGCAACATCAAGCCCAAGAATGGCATCACCGAGTACTCAAGCGCCCCAGCAGACCACACTAGGAGCGGGGCCAACTAGGAGAAAAACGCTGCTACCGACTGCCACACCGTCTAGCCCAACAGCCGGCCACAGCCCACCGCCGGCATTCGGATCCCCCAGATGGAATCTCAAGTTCTCCAAGAGGTAGGTTGCTTTGGATCTTCTGAAAATCTTGTTCAGCATAGTAGCATCTTGATGTTTGACTCGTTACACAAGAAGCGAGCCAACATTGATCTCAAGGAGACCACTCCGGCTACTCCCGTTGTCAAGCCAGCCCTGGCTGAGACAGCGCCCTGAGCACACCAACTGAGCCGGCGACGGTCCCAGTTGCAGCAACTGAGATCGCCCCAACTACAGGGCTGCCGACACTGGCCGACCAAGGGGCGGTTGTCAAAGCTGTCGCTCCAGCCCCTGAGCCAGCCCCCGAGGCCCCGGAGGCTGCCGAGTTGAGGGCCAGGACCCCGTCACCGTCCTTGTCACCGTTGTCATTGTCATCGTCGTCTTCAGAAAGACCGGACCTCCCTAGGCTTGAGGCTCCTCCCCGCATGTTCCCGAGGACATTCCGCTGGGTGGCTCCTGATGGAACTGCGAAGAGTTACAAGCATGATGAAGTCGCGGCAGAGAAGGAGCATGAAGACTTGCTTTGCGCCGTAATTGCCGCGTCCCAGGGGGTTCAGGTATGACTTTTGCTGTATTGGAGTCTTGGTAGTCTTCCTTGCATGAGTGTTCTGACTCTTGACTCTGCTTTGCTTTGTTTCTCCCCGAGCAGAAAATTGTTGACCGCTCGGAGAGGATGAACGAGGTCCTGACCCGGCTTGCCCCGCAGCTCCGGGCATTAAAGACCGAATTGGAACAGCACCACCAGGGGAGGGAGTCTTGGCTGAAGGGAGCCGTTAATCAGCTCAGGGACAAAAATTGGGACCAAGCCAAGAAGATTGGAAGTAAGTCTCCCGAATACATCTTCCTGACTGAGCCCTTAGTATATTTCTCTAGCTGTGTTGTTTCTGACTGCCCAGTTGTGTCTTGACTACATTGAGTACTTGACTATTCTGATGTGCAGCCCTCGAAGCCGAGCTAAAGACCTGAACAGAGGGAGAAATCCAGCTGAAGGAGGCCGAGAGAGCCAAGGCCGGGCTTGAAAAAGACAAGGCCGACTTGACAAGGGCCAAGGCCAAGCGTGAGAAAGAGAAGGCTGACTTGAAGAAGGCCAACGCCAAGCTTGAGAAGGAAAAGGCTGAACTGGAGAAGGCCAAAGCCAAGTGGGAGGCCGACTACGAAAGTAAGTCTCCGCTCTGACACTGATCTTAACCAATCCATTAAGTACTCTGTCTGCAGTTTTGCCTAACAAGTTTACTTGTCGGTGAACCCGGGCAGCTGCTAGAGCCAATGCCCAAATCCAGTTTCAGGCTTTCGCAGAGGAGATAAAAGTTGTCAAGAAGTCACGGGAGAACCTTGCCAAGTCCGTGAAAGGGCTCCTTGACATCATGGATCCTCACTACGTGGGAACTAGCTCCAACACGATCTCCCAAGTGCAGGCGTGCCTTAATGAAGCACCGAGTGCCCGGAAGAGATACTCGGATGAGCATGTTGTTGTCAGCGTGGCCCAAACCCTGGCGATGACCAAGTCAATCTACCCCAGGGCAGATATTGAGGCCATTGGAGAGGGGTTCACCGAGGAGACGACACCAGAGGAGGCGCTGGAGCTGATAGCCAAGGCGAGGCCGACTGCAGAGGTGATCACCCGAGACCTGGGTATGTAAGAACAGTTCGTCATGCAGTCAGTGTGCATGAATTTTTGTAAAGACATGTGTAAATATATGTGCAAGGCCACTGAGTCCTAAATTATTACTTAGTTGTCATTAGCTTTACCCGACTATATAGTCTGCGCCGAGTTCGTCTATAGGAACTTAATAAAATTGTTCACCGCAGAAAGCTGTACTCGGGCAAACATAACAAAGACGTTGCAAAACATCATAACTTAAGTAAAACAGGCTCGTATATTATTGACAAAGCACATATAATACATGCAGCCCCTGACTCACTACTCGGTTGGAACAAACGGCGTAGTGAGTCAGAGAGAAATCTATACACATGGGAAAGTATAAAACTCAGGTATAGAAAGGACATAGCTGTTCTATATTCCATGAGTTGCTAATGAGGGCACCGTCTTCGGTCTTCAGTCGATAGGCGCCTGGCCATGTGACCTTGGCTATAATGAACGGCTCTTCCCATATTGGGGATAGTTTATGCCTGTCTTTGGTGGTTTGTATGTTTCTCAAGATGAGATCTCCGACCAAAAAGGCGCGGCCATGGACATTGCGATTGTGATAGCGATGCAGGCCTTGAAGATACCTTGCCGACTGGATTATTGCGATGTCCTTCGCTTCTTCCAACCAATCGGGTAATGTTTGAGGTGTCTTCTGAGTAAGCCCGAACTCACGGAGAGCCAAACTATAACTCGGTTGGTAGCATAGCCTCGGCACCGTAGACCAGAAAGAAAGGGGATTGCCCTGTTGCCCGACTAACCGTGGTTCTGAGAGACCAGAGAACGGATGGGAGTTCTTGTACCCACCGGCCCACGTATGGTTGTAGTCGGTCGAATATCTTGGCCTTGATACCTTGTAGGACCATACCATTGGCATGTTCAACCTGCCCATTGCTCCGCGGGTGTGCCACAGATGCATAATAGATCTTGATGCCGAAATCGTCACAGAGATCTTGAAATACGCTGCCCGTGAACTGAGTACCATTGTCATGATGATGCGGTTAGGGACCCGAATTGGTATAATATACTCATGATGAAGTCCTTTGCTCGTGCCACTGTTATGGTAGCAACGAGTTTTGCCTCAATCCACTTCATGAATTTATCCACTGCGACGAACAAGTGTGTGAACCCTCCTGGCACTTTCTTGAAAGGCCTGACCATGTCGAGCCCCCATACTGCAAAGGGCCAAGAGATTGGGATTGTTTGTAGTTCTTGGGCTAGGAGATTTGTATGCATTGCATAGAATTGGCAACCCTCGCATGTGCAAACTATGTCTTTTGCATCTGTTACTGCTGTTGGCCAAAAAAATCCCTGCCGGTAAGCCTTTCCGACTAACCTCCTGGATGCGGCATGGTTGCCACATATGCCCGAGTGGATCGATTGCAGAATCTGCTTGCCCTCCTCGGTGGTGACGCAGCGCATGAGGACACCGGATGCACTTCTTCGGTACAGGTCTTCTTCGATGACTAGGAAACTCTTGCTTCGACATTTGATTTGTTCAGCTTGACTGCGATCTTCTGGGAGTTCATTGTCCAGGAGGAATTTGAGAACAGGAGTCCGCCAGTCTTGACATATGTTCAGTACTTCGTCTGTTGCCGGGGTAGGTTCGCCTCCTGGCTGCTCTGGCACTGTTTTCTTCTTGACTAATGGCTCCATAAGTTGCTCGACAAAGATCCTTGTTGGGACCGCTTCTCGCTTGGATCCCATTTTTGCCAATTCGTCTGTAGCATCGTTGTATTGTCATAGGACGTGTGTTATCTCTAGCCCATCGAACTTGTTTTCCAGCTTTCAGACCTCCTGACAGTACGCCGCCATTGTGTCATCGAGACATGTCCAGTCTTTCATGACTTGGTTCACCATGAGTTGAGAATCTCCTAGCACAACCAGTCGGCAGATGTCGAGTGATATAGCGATACAGAGCCCGTTGATGAGTGCCTCGTACTTGGTGACGTTGTGGAAAGCCGAGAAGTGGATTTGTAGAACGTACTTGAGTTTTTCACCGGTAGGTGACGTCAATATGACACCAGCGCTGGCGCCGCCGATCCATAGAGAACCGTCGAAGTACATTGTCCAGTACTCTAGCTTCGCTGTTGATGTAGGCATCTGAACTTCCGTCCACTCAGCCACGAAATCGGCTAGAGCTTATGATTTTATTGCTGTCCGTGGCTGAAAGGTGATATCGAAAGCCATCAACTCGAGCGCCCATTTAGCGATTCGGCCGGTGGCCTCGCGGTTATGCAGGACGTTCCCGAGTGGATACGATGTGACCACCGTGACTTGTTGCGCTTGGAAATAGTGCACCAACTTCTGGACAGTGATGAGTAGGCCATAGAGTAGCTTCTGGACCTGCGGATATCTCATCTTCGAGTTAGCAAGGACCTCGCTGGCGAAGTAGACTGGCTGTTGAACTTTGTGGATGTGACCTGGTTCGGATCGCTCGACCATCAGCACTGTGCTGACTACTTGAGTAGTTGCCGCCAGATATAGCATTAGCAGTTCTTGGGGCATGGGTGACGCCAACACGGGTGGTGATGTGAGAAATGTCTTGAAGTCTTCGAAGGCTTGCTGGGCTTCGGGAGTCCATTGGAAATTATCTACTTTCTTTAATAGCTTGAAAAAGGGCATGCCTCGTTCGCCTAGTCAGGAAATAAACCGGCTTAGTGCCGCCATGCAGCCTGTCAGCTTCTGAACGTCCTTCTGGCTAGTCGGGGGTGAGATGTTCATGATTGCATTGAATTTCTCCGGGTTGGCCTCGATGCCGCGATGCGAGACGATGAAGCCAAGTAGCTTGCCGGATGGCACACCAAAGGCGCATTTTTCCATGTTCAACTTCATCTTGAATCTTCGAAGATTTTGGAAGGTTTCTTCCAGATCAGTGATGAGGTCTTCTTTGGACTTTGTCTTGATTACCACGTCATCGACGTAGGCCTCCACATTGCACTTGATCTGAGTGTATAGACACTGCTGTATTGCCCATTGATACGTTGCTCCAGTATTTTTCAAACCGAACGGCATAGTGATGTAGCAGTACGGTCCAAACGGCGTGATAAAAGACGTCTTTAGGCAGTCCTCCTCCTTCAGGCTGATTTGATGGTATCTTGAGTAACAGTTGAGAAAACTGAGAAGTTCGCACCCCGTAGTTGAATCTACCACCTGATCTATTCTTGGTAGACCAAATGGGTCCTTGGGGCACACCTTGTTGAGATCGGTGTAGTCGACGCACATGCGCCATTTACCGTTTTTCTTCCGGACCAGGCCTGGGTTTGCCAGCCAATCCGGGTGATAGACCTCTTTGATGAACCCGGATGCGAGGAGCTTCGTGATCTCCTCCCGAATAGCATCTTTACGGTCTTGTGTGAAGCCCTGTAGCTGTTGCTTGACTAGCTTGACATCTGTCTTGACTTTGAGGGTGTGCTTGATAACCTCCCTTGGTATGCCCGGCATGTCGGACGGTTTCCATGCGAAGATATCCTTGTTGGCTGGGAGGAAGGTGACAAGCGCGTCTTCCTATATAGGGTTGAGTCCGGTCCCGACTAGAGCAGTCTTGGAGGAGTTGGAAGGGATCAGGGGGATCTTCTTCGTGTTAGAGTCCGCCAAAATTCCTGACTTTGCTGCTTTTTTCGCTAGAACTTGGTCATCCTCGACTTCCGTTGTGGCAGCTTGCTGAATGCTGTTGCGTCCGACTGTCGCCTCTTGCGATTGAGCCAACTCGTAGCTCTCCTTGTCACAGGTGAAGGCTTGCTTGACATCGCTGTGGAGGGAGAGAACTCCGGCTGGCCCGGGCATCTTGTGCACCTTGTAGGTATAGTGCGGTATCGCCATGAATTTGGCGAGTGCCGGTCATTCGAGTATCGCGTGGTATGCAGTCTCGAAGTCAGCAACCTCGAAGCAGATGTTTTCTGTGCGGAAGTTATCCCACGTGCCGAAGGTGACTGGCAAGGTTATCTGCCTGAGGGGTGTTGAAGATAAGCCGAGTATTATCTCGTGGAAGGGCGCCGTACTTAGCCGCAGTTCTGAATGAGGAATCTTCATCTCATCCAGAGTCTTGGCAAAGAGGATGTTGAGCGCGCTGCCTCCGTCTATGAGAGCCTTCTTCAACTTAATATTTTTGACGACCGGGTCCAGGACGAGTGGGTAGCGTCCCGGGTGTGAGACCCAATTGGGGTGATCTGCACAGTCGAATGTGATGGACATTTCTGACTAACACAAATATTAGGGGGCGTCTACTGTAGAGACCGCATTGACGTCACGTGCTATTAGCTTCTACTTCCACTTGGACTCGTACATGAACGGCCCTCCAAAATATGGTTGAGCTCGGCCTGGGGATCTTGAAAATCGTTGGCCAAGCCCAAGTCTGGCTTGTCTTTGTCCTTGTTGATGCCAGATGATGAGGTCTGCTCGGAGGCAAACTTCTTGAGCATGAAGCAATCCTTGGCCGCGTGCTTGCCCTTGGGATGGAAGGGGCAGGGCCCGTTCATAACCTTCTGGTATTCGTTGTTCCTTGGGGGCCGCGACTGAGTGCGCTCCACGTTGGCCACCTCGTTGTCCGACTTCCGCTTGCGGCTGCTGGACTTGTTCTGTGATGGCTCGTTGATGGATTTTGCCTTTTGGTCTTTTTGCTGGGACTCTTTCTTCTCGTTGAAGGCCTCTGTGACTGCCTTGGCCGAGTCAGTGTATTTATTTGCCATATCGAAGAGAGCCCTGACAGTGGCCGGGGGCTTCCGAGTGAATTTCGCGATGAACGGGGCGTCCTTTACTCCCTTGCAGAAGGTGGCGATCACGACCTCGTCCTTGATCATTAGGATCTGGTTGCGCTTCTCGGAGAACCTTTTGATGAATTCGCATAGAGAATTGTTCTTCCTCTGGTGCAGCTGATGTAGATCGTGCTCGGAAGACGGCCTCTCATAGGTCTCTTGAAAGTTAGCGATGAACCGCTCCCTGAGTTCTCCCCAGGAACTGATTGACCGCCTCAGGAGCCCTATTAGCCATGTCCTCACTGAGTTGGCCAGGGCGACTGGGAGGTAGTTAGCCATGGCTTTGTGATCACCTCCAGTAGCTCGGATCGCTAGAGTATATACGGTGAGCCAGGACTCGGGGTTAGTTTTGCTGTCGTATTTTTTGATCCCCGTAGGCTTGAAGCCCGACAGCCAATCGACATCCTGTAGCTCCTGGGTGAAAGCTAGAACACCTTCGTGAGGGCTCCGGCTCCGATCACGGCGGTTGAACTGCTCATGGTGGAGGCCGAAACACTCATGCTCGTCCTCCAATCGGCGGCGCTCGTCCTCTTCGCGTTGACGGTGCCAGGCATTAATGTCTTGTCGGAGGTCGTGTTGTAGATGAACTCGGAGGTCTTGGTTGAACTGGCGATTGTTCTGGTGACGCCACCAATTGTTGTTGTTGGTGTTGCCGAGTGATGTTTGCTGCAACTCCTCGTGCGGCTGACTTGAGCTGGCCACTCGGCGTCGCGCTGATGTGGACGAGATTGCCGCTGGAGAACCCGACCAATTGGTCGGTATAAGTGTTTCACCTGACTGCTGGTGCTGCTAACATGTGGCAGCTATCATCATTGCTTTAATCTTGGCGATACTCGGTGTGGCTAGTGATCAGGCCCGAGCTGGAGTGTATCCAGCAGGGTTGCAGCGGCCACAACGTTCTGCTGAGGCGTGACGAAGACATCGTGGTCACCGACTCTAGTCTGGAGGATCTATTGCTGAGCGGTTCGCCCAGCCTTGCCTAGCTCGTTGTTGCAAGCCTCACGGTTGGCCTCCTCCTGTTGCCGTAGTCGGCATGCCTCCTCTTGCTACTCCTCTTGTATTCGGTGCACCTCCGGTGGAGGGGTTGAAGCCATGAAGATCTCGCAGGGCAGAAGAAAACTCACCAGACTGGTCTTCGAACTGCTATTCGAACCGTTGTCCGACTTGGAGTTAGAATCCGAGTAGTTGATTGGAGTAAGAACGACTCCGACCTCCCTAGATCCAATCTAGAGCGGCTTTGGGCCATGTCCAAACTGAAGCGTAGGAGATCGGGTCTGCCGCATGTGACGTAGATTCGTGGCGTCGTCGAATCTGCGAGGGAGATTGACGATCTCTCCCCCTCCTAGCCTGACCCGGGTCGGCTCGAAGCCGAGCACGAGTCAGACGCCGAAAGAGAGAGTTGTCCCAAAACCCGGACAGGTGGTAGATCGCCGCAACATGTCGACGGGGGTGGCTGCAGCGTCTTGCGGGCCAACTGGCACGGAGTCGGCTGGTTCCTCGGCCGGTTGGATTGAATCTGCGTCGGCCAAGGTGAGGTTGCCGATCTGGTCGGCAACGAAGTTGAGGCTTCTGAATTAAATTGTGTCTCCAGGGGAGAATTTGTCGCCGTCAACTCCTATTGTTGGATCCATTGAGCTTGTTGATGTACATCTCGCCAAAGCCCCTACCTGGTGCGCCAACTGTCGATGTTTTACACCGGCATTATGAATACGGGGCTACTCGGCGGATGGAAACAAGGTGGATTGCAAAGGAACACAGGGAGATTTTATACTGGTTCAGGCCCTCAATGTGAGGTAATACCCTACGCCCAGTTGGGGTGTTATTCCTTTGAGGATTTGTGTTGGTCTATGATCTTCTGCCCTCAGGGGGTGCCCTACCTCACCTTATATACTGGGGGAGAGGGGTACAAGGTAGGAGTCCCAGCCGGATACGGCCAAGAGATCTCCTCTTAGAGATACAATTTACCCGACTAGGACTATATATTCCTAATTGTACAAGGCAAAGTCTGCCGGGTGCTACTATATCTCTAATTACAAGGCTAGGCCCATCCTCTATCCGAGTGGCCCATATGCTTGTGATGAGGTACCCGGGGCCCATGGCTTCCATAGCAGCCCCTGAGACCTTCATAGTTGAGTCATAGCTGATGCCGAGTGCCCATCCTCCACGGTGAAGATTGCCCGAGTGCATTGCTCCTGAGTACTCTTTGTCCGAGTGCTTCTTCTTCCCGAGTCCTGCTTCATGTCAGCTAGCAGCAAGGCTATGAAGGGCTCCATGTAGAAGTATGAATAGTGTGCACTGAATAGGCACACCTATTAGGTGTAGCCCTTGACTTTGTGCTTAATTGTGAAACAATTAACATAAAGTCAAAGATCTTTAACCTTGTAGTCTTTCCCGAGTAGTGCACTACTGGTATATGAGACTCTTCGATATCATGTCAACCAAAATATTTTATAGTCTTTCCCGAGTAGCATGCCACTCGTGTATGAGACTCTTCAGCTTCATGTCAGCTGGAAGTATTATTTATAGTCTTTTCCGAGTAGTATACTACTCGAAAATTGGACTCTTTAGCATCATGTCGGTTGAAAAGGTGTTTATAGTCTTTCCCGAGTAGCGTCCTACTCGGAAGTTAGACTCTTCAGCGTCATGTCGGCTGGAAATATATTTGCTCATGGCAAATGTTGGCTAAGCATGTAAGCCGAGTACCACTTTATGAACTTTAATCCATCATGTGGTCAAGTGTACTTGAGAGATACCTGTGCCTCCAATTTTAATGGAAACCAGCTTGTGATCCTTATCAGGATATATCCTCAATACCTGGTGGATAATACAGATACCCGAACATGTGTTCAATAATAAGGCCTTCATGAAGTGTATCTGATTACCTCATCGGTTGCTGTTGGTAGCACCAGCACTGTGATTTTAACACAACCAGCGAGCGGCCCACTATTGAGCATGCTACTGTAAGAACTCATATCTTGGTGGCCTGCTACCGAGTAAGCCGGCCTAAACCAACCTACCCAATGCAGCCCTATAAAAGTAGCATCCCTCGCATGTCAGGATAAGTACTCTAGTGTTGGTAACTGCCATCAGCCAGAAGAATTCCTGTCTGCAAGCCTTTTCGACTTATGTTCTGGATGCAGCCTGGTTGCCACAGATGCCTGAGTAGGTATATTGCTCAATCTGCTTGCCCTCCTCAGGTGTGACGCAGTGCATGAGAACTCCGGATGCGCTTTGACGATATAGGTCTTCTCTGACTTTGGTAAAGCCAAATAAGGTACCCGAACCTTGCATTAGCATAGGATTCGGCTGACGACCCTCATGTGGCGTACCCTATCCGACAAAGTTATGGCCAAATAAGGTACTCGGATCTCGTAGGATTCTGCTGGCGACCCTTGGGGGGCGTACCCCACTCAACGGAGTTGTACCCGAGCCCCGACTAGCGCCGGAGGTTGGTTGTTAGCCGAATAAGGTACCCGAACCTTGCATTAGCATAGGATTCGGCTAGCGACCCTTATGAGGCGTACCTTACTCAACCGAGTGGTACTCAAGCTCCGACTAACGCCGGAGGTCGGTTATTAGCCGAATAAGGTACCCGAACCTTGCATTAGCATAGGATTCAGCTAGCGACCCTCATGGGGCATACCTTACCCAACCAAGTTGTGACCGAATAAGGTACCCGAACCTAGCATTAGCGTAGGATTCAGCTGGCGACCCTCATGGGGCGTACCTTACCCAGCCAAGTGGTATATGACCCCTGACTGGTGCCGGAGGTCGGTTGTTAGCTCATATGGAGCGTAGCCGGGGAAGATGACATCCCGACTGGTGCAAGTGCTTGGTCAGTAGCCCTCATGGAGCATTCCGAGCAAAACTTGGCAGACCGGTCTAGCCCCCTAGCGTAGGAGATAGGCTCGTAGCCCTGAGTTCCTGTGACGCGTATCTGGAACTGGCCCTACATTATAAACATATCGAATGAGTAGAATCTAATGATAAAAACAATCACCCAAATAATATTTATGTATTTTTTAATATGTGTAAATATGTGTTCTTCCTCTTGCTGATATTAATTTCCCCGAGTAGTTGACTCCTTACGTTTAAGCACTCTGCCCGACTAGTCATAGCCCCCTAGCGTCGGGAGTTGGCTCATGGCTCTTTCCCAGACACGCGTTTTGGGTGACTTGAGTTCGTCTTTCATGGAGCAAAGTTTCACGGATCGGGATTTATGCTACTCAAGTACTTTTGCAATCATTAAGAGCAAAAACAGAAAAAATAAATATGCAGCTTGTACACCTATTAGGTGTAAGCGGCTGCGGCACTAGCGAGGCCGAGTGAGGAAATATTTATCAGAAAGCGACTTAGCTGTTCGGTATTTGGGAGTGGGGATGCCATCCTTGCATTTAGGCTTTTGAGCCCCCGAACATGTCACTTGTTGTCCTGATAATCTCCAATTGTTGAAGGTCGAAGACGGTTGTGACCGACTGCCACAATGAAGCCGTCTGACTTGCGTTTGCGGTTCCCAGTTTTGGTCGGGACCGCGTTGTCGGTGTCCTTCTGCTTCTTCTGTCAGGGTGCCTTTTTGTCATCGAGGGCCTCAGCAACAGCGTCGGCTAAGTCGGCGTACTTGTTCACCACGTCGAATAGAGCCTTGACAGAGTTGGGAGGCTTCCAAGTGAATTTGGCGATGAACGAGATGTCTTTGACTCCTTTTCAAAAGGCGGCGATGACAACCTCGTCCTTGATCTTCAGGATTGAATTCTTCTTCTCAGAAAACCTCTTGATGAAGTCACGAAGAGACTTGTTCTTCCTTTGATGCAACTGATACAGATCATGGTCGGAAGATGGCCTCTCGTACGTCCCTTGGAATTTGGCGATGAAGCTTTCTCGGAGTTCTCCCAGGAGCCAATTGATCTCTTAGGAAGTCATCTTAGCCATGTCCTCACCGAGTCAGCTAGAGCGACTAGGAGGTAGTTAGCCATGGCCTTGTGATCTCCTCTAGCTGCTCGAATTGCCAGAGTGTAGACTATGAGCCAAGACTCGGGATTGGTCTTGCCATCGTATTTTTCGATGCCTGCAAGCTTGAAGCCCGACGGCCAGTCGACCTGTTGCAACTTGTGGGCGAAGGCTGGTACTCCTTCATCTTCATGAGAACTCCGATTCCGACTATGGCGGTGGAACCGCTCGTGATAGAGGCCGAAGCGCTCGTTCTTGTCTTCCAATTGGCGTTGCTCGTCTTCCTCTCGTTCACGGCGCCGATCATTGATGTCCTGCCGAAGTTCACATCGTAGTTGGCCTCGGAGATCCCGGTTGTCCCGACGGTCATCTAGATGTCGACGCCGCCGTTTGTTGCTGGGGTTGCCGAGTGACGTCTAGCATGACTCCGTGTGCGGTTGACTAGAGCCAGCTGCTTGGCGTCACGTTGAGGCGGAAGAGACTGCTGTTGGGGAAGCTGACTTGTTAGTCGACATGAGTGTTTCGCCCGATTGTTGATACTATTGACATGCAGTAGCGGTGAGCATGGCTTTTATCCTTGCTATCGTCGGGGTGGCCTGGTTATCAAGCCCGAGCTGGAGCGTGTCTAGCAGGGTTGCAGCGGCCACGACATTCTGTTGTGGCGTGACGAAGACGTCGTGGTCGCCAACTCTAGTTTGGAGGATCTGTTGCTGAGCAGTTCGCCCAGCCCTGCGTAGTTTGTCATTGCGAGCCTCGCGTTCGGCCTCCTCCTGTCGCCGTAGTCGGCGTGCCTCCTCTTCTTGCTCCTCTTGTAGTTAGCGCACCTCCGGTGGAGGGGTTGAAGCCATGAAGATTTCTCAGGGCAGAAGGAAGCTCACCAGACTAGTGTCCGAACTGGTGTTCGAACTGTTGTCTGACTTTGAGTCGGAATCCGAGTAGTTCATCGGGGTGATGATGACTCCGACCTCCCTAGATGCAATCTGGAACGGATCTGAGCCATGTCCGAACTGAACCGTAGAGGATCGGGTTTGCCACGTGGGATGTAGATTGTAGATGTCCGCGGCGTCGCTGAGTCTGCATGGGAGATTGACGATCTCTCCCCTTCCAAGCCCGGCCTAGGCCAGCTCAAGGCTAAGTCCGAGCCAAACACCGAAGGAGAGAGTTGTCCCGAGACCCAGGGAAGTAGAAGATTGCCGCAGCAAATCGATGAGGGTTGCTGCGGTGTCGGGTGGGCCGACTGGCGCGGAGTCAATTGGTTCCTGGGCCGATCGGATCTGGTCTGAGTCGGCCAAGGTGAGGTTGCCGAGCTGGTCATCGACGAAGTCGAGGCTTCCGAATGTAATCGTGTCTCCGTGGGAGAATCCGCCGCCGTCAACTCCGGTTGTCGAATCCATCGAGCTTGAGGTTGATCTCGCCAAAGCCCCTACCTAGCGCGCCAACTGTCGATGTTTTACACCGGCAATGAGAATATAGGGCTACTCATCGGATCGAAACTCGGTGGATAGCAAAGGAACACGAGGAGTTTATATAGGTTCAGACCCTCGATGTGAGGTAATACCCTACGTCCAGTTGTGGTGTATTCTTTTGAGGATGTATGTTCACTTCTATAAGCTTCAGGCCCTCAGGGGGCACCCTACCTCCCCTTATATACTGGGTGACAGGGGTACCAGGTAGGATTCCCAGCCGGATTACAGCCAAGGGATCTCCTCTTAGAGATATAATTTTCCTGACTAGGACTGTATATTCCTTATCGTACAAGGCAAAGTCTGCCGGGTTCTACTATATCTCTAATTACAAGGCTAGGCCCATCCTCTGTCTGAGTGGTCCATATGCTTGTTATGAGGTACCCGGGGCCCATGGCCTCCACAATGACCTTGTCCTTGATCATTGGGATTGAATTCCTCTTCTCAGAAAACCTCTTGATGAAATCATGAAGAGACTTGTTCTCCCTTTGATGCAACTGATACAGATCGTACTCGGAAGATGGCCTCTCGTACGTTCCTTGGAAGTTGGCGATCAAGCATTTCCGGAGTTCTCCCCAGGAGCCGATTGACATCTTTGGAAGTCTTGTTAGCCATGTCCTCGCCGAGTCGGCTAAAGTGACTGGGAGGTAGTTAGCCATGGCCTTGTCATCTCCTCTAGCTGCTCGGATCGCCAGAGTTTAAACTGTGAGCTAGGACTCGGGGTTGGTCTTCCCGTCGTATTTTTCAATTCTAGTCGGCTTGAAGCCTGACAACCAGTTGACTTGTTGCAGCTCATGGGTGAATGCCGGTACCCCTTCATCGGCATGAGGACTCCGACTCCGACTACGATGGTGAAACTGCTCATGGTGGAGGCCGAAACGCTCATTCTCATCTTCTAGTCGGCGATGCTCATCTTCCTCACGTTTGCGGTGTCAGGCATTGATGTCTTGCTGAAGATCACATCGTAGTCGGCCTTGGACATCCTGGTTATTCCAACGGTCATCTTGATGTCGGCGTCACCAGTCATTATTGTGGTTGCCGAGTAACATGTGGTGTGACTCCATGTGTGGCTAACTTAAGCCAGCCGCTCGGCATCGCGTTGAGGCAGATGAGACCTCCGTTGGAGAAGCTGACTTGTTGGTTGGTATGAGAGTGCCGCCCAACTGTTGATGCTGCTAACATGCAGCAGCGGTGATCATGGCTTTTATCCTTGCTATCATCGGGGTGGCCTGGTGATCAAGCCCAAAATGCAGTGCAGCTAGTAGAGTTGCAGTGACCACAACATTCTGTTGGGGAGTTGCGAAAATGTCATGGCTGCCGACTTGGGTTTGGAGGATTTGCTGTTGAGCAGTCCGCCTAGCCTTGCGCAGGTCATCGTTGCGAGCATCACGTTCGGCCTGCAGGTGTCTTGCATCTTCCCCCTGTTGTTCTCATAGCCGGCGGGCCTCCTCTTGTTGATTGCGTAATCGGCGTGCCTCTTGAGTGGATTGAGTTTGCCACATCGGATGTTGATTGAAGATATCCGTAGTGTTACCGAGTCCGAACGGGAGATTGACGATCTCCTCCTCTCTTAGCCTGCTCTCGGCCGGCTCGAGGCTGAGCCCCAGTTGAACACTGAAAGAAAGAGTTGTCCCGAGACCCGGGCATGTTGAAGATTGCCGCAGCATGTCAACAAGGATCACTGCAGCATCATGTAGGCCGACCAGCGACGAAGTCGAGGCTCCTGAAGGTGATTGTTTGCCCGGGGAAGAAGTTGATGCTGTCAACTCGGGTGGTTGAATCCATCAGGATTGTCGAAGATGATCTCGCCAATGCCTCTACCTGGCGCGCCAACTGTCAATGTTTTGTATCGGCAATAATAATATGGGGCTACTCATGAGATCTAAACTTGATGGATTGCAAAGGAACACGAAAAAATTTATACTGGTTCAGGCCCTCGAGGTGAGGTAATACCCTACGTCTAGTTGTGGTGTATTGCCTTTGAGGTTTCTCTGGTGAGATTCTGATATGCCCTCAGGGGGCGCCCTGCCTCCCCTTATATACCGAGGGACATGGTTACAGAATAGGAATCCCAGTCGAATTCCGACCAAGGGATTTCCTTCTAGGAATACGACGTGCCTGACTAGGACTATATCCATTCCTTGTCGTGCAAGGTAATGTATGCCGAGTCCTATTGTATCCATAATTACAAGGTTAGGCCCATCCTCTGTCCAAGTGGCCCTTATGCATCTCATGAGGTACCCGGGGCCCATGGCCTCCATAATTTTCACGTTTATTGTGATGCATCACGCCAAGGACTCGGATGTGCATTGATGCAAGAAGGGCATGTTGTAGCTTATGCTTCCTGACAGCTACGACCGCATGAGAGTAATTACCCCACACATGATCTGGAACTGGCAGCCATAGTACATGATCTGAAAATTTGGCACCTCAATCTCATCAGGAATTGCTGGGAGATATATACAGATCATAAGAGTTTAGAGTATATCTTCACCCAGCCAGACCTAAATCTGCGATAGAGAAGATGGTTGGAGTTGATTAAGGATTATGATGTGGGAATTCATTACCATCCCGGCAAGGCAAACGTGGTTGCAGATGCTTTGAGTAGCAAAAATTACTGTGGTACCACCCAGATAAAGACCTGCCCCATTGATATGTGCAAAGAAATGGAAAAGCTAAACCTTTGCATGGTCAGGAAGGGATACTTGGCTACCCTTGAATCCAAGCCTATGCTCCTGGATCAAATCCGCGAAGCTCAGGAAAGTGATGTGGATGTTTGGGAACTTAGGAAGAATATGCGAAGAGGAAAGGTAGTGGGTTTCATGGAAGATGAGTTTGGAGCAGTATGGAATGGAGAGTGTATTTGTGTCCCAAACGATCCAGATTTGAAGAAACTCATTCTACAAGAATGTCACACCTCAAAAAAATCATTTATTAATTAATACATGTCGAAATACAATTTATAGAAATTATTTAAAAGCCTAAGGAATGGGTTAATAAAAATCCTTAACAAATTTTGATATAAAAATGGGCTAGATAAAATTTTGTTAAGTATTTTGTTAACTTTTTTAGTCCCTAGAATTTTCTGGGAATTAATTGAGCTAGGGAAGTATTTTTGGTAATTGGAAAACCCCTCCCAGCCACTAGGCCGATTTTAGCCCAGCGTTTCCCCTCTCTCTCTCCTTCCTGTGCCCACGGCCCAGCTACCGGCCCACCTCCTCTCTCTTTCTCTTTTATTTTCTCCTGCCAACAGATGGACCACACCTGTCGGGGTCATCGTCAACCTCGGGCCGGGACTGAGCCAGCGCCACCGCCGTCTCATGAGAAATCCAGCCGCCCCATTCGATCCTTCCTCAAATTATGAGGGGAATTCCTCCCCTCGATCTCCGCCACCATTCCCCTTTTATGCCGTAGCGAATCAGTTAGGAATCGGGCCCGAAATCGAGCCCCTTTCGGAAACCTGTCGCTGCTCGTGTTTGCCGCTGCCATAGCCATCGTATCAGCTTCGGTCTCCCCAATCCGTGGCCCTATAAGTACCTCTGCCCTCCCCTACACGCGCCGCCACCCTTGCCCTAGCCAAACACCTCCTGTAGTGCCCTAATCACTGGTAGATCACATCGCATCCCTGCTGGCGCCGCCGCCGTCAACTTCAGCCACGCCGTGCCGCCGCTCGGGTCGTCACCACCTCTCACCATCGCTTGGGTTGTGTTCCCAGGGTGGAGCCGCACCTCGTCCGCCGGTCCGCAGCCGCTGTCTGCCTTCGGGACGTCGACGGCGCCGTAGACCTGAAAACCTCCGCCGCATCTTCTCGTCGCTGGTGACCATCCGCTGCTGTTCGCCGCCGGCAGACCTCGGGGTATGATCGCCTCGCCTTCCGTAGCTGCCATAGTGCCCTGGATCGCTGGTGAGCCTTGCTGCCTGAGCCGCTGCCATCGCTGGTCATCCAAGTCAGCTGCCCTGTCATCGCCCTGTCCTCCGTGGCTGCCAGCTTGGCGTCATGTGTCACCAATCCGTGCACCGAGATTGGGATCCATCTGGGCCGTTCAATCTTGATCTATTAAATCCTAGCCGTCGGATCCTGTACACCACCTCTGTGAACCTGGTCTATGGTGGACCCGACCTTGATGACGCAATAATCTTTAATAATTTCTGTAAATGGTTTTAATCGGTTTAAACTTCTAAAAATCATAACTAATTCATACGAACTCGGATTGAGGTCATTCAAGTCTCTAAATTCATTAAAAATCATGATCTACCTATTAAAATATCCACATGTGTTGTTACTGTGTGCTTATGTATTGTTTTTGCTTGTTTTGTTATTTGCCTATAGTTTCCGATGTTTCGGAGGAGTCAGTTTATGTTGAGGAAGGTTTGGAAGACTTTGCAGAGCAGCAAGACAAGTCACATAGATCCACAGCCCTTTGAGTATGTATGTAAATTCCTGTTTTTATTCAAACATGCATTTATTTTATAATGTCACCGGGAAGAAAAACCCTGATCTTTATTTACAGCCGTGTTGCTTTGATTACCTGCTATAGTACCTATGGGATTAATATGACTAGCTGGCTCAAGTTATTGGTTAGCTAGAATAATTCTAGGATTTTGCTTAGCCATGCTTAGAAATTATAAAATAATTTAAGGGCTATTATTCACATATTGACTCACATGAAATAATGGTTCCATGCGACATATGTCGTGTAATGATGAGGACATCACTTCTTTCGATACACACTTACAACCTCCATAGGTCCAAGGACCAATTACTCGCGCATGTGCCTGTCAACTTAATTGCCAGGTGAATGCGTTCCTAAGCTTAGATAGAAATATTTTTACGAATGGCATGCTATTTAAATCTTGTGATGATTTTATTGTTATTAGGAATCTGGGAGAAGACCATGGAGAATAGCTCAAGAAGCCAAATATTAAAGTGGAGACAACAAGTGCAAGTAAATTCTTATTCCCGAGACCAATTCAGTTTCGGGCTGGGAGACAGCGTCAACTTCAAACGGCCATAACTTTTGATCCAGAACTAGTTACAGGGCCTACAAGTGTTTTTGGCAAGCTTATAAAGTCTACTTTCAGATGGTTTTGGTTTCACACCAAATTAATTCCTCCTGAGCTGTCCAGAATTGCCAAAACAATTTGCGTCATTTTTCCCATCAGAGTCAGTTTGGGCCTTTGGGCTTTGTATTTGTGTCGTGGGCTAAACCCATGAGGAGTTGTTGACGCCGAAAATCACCGATCAGCGTCGAGAACGAGCCGATGATATGGTTCGGTGCCTTAAGACACTCGAAGGCCTGGGAGATCTGCTTAGCTCTAGTGCAGGTCCTAAATTTGAGGTTCGTAGGCGTGGCAGTCAATTTGACCCTGCAATTGACAAGGAGATAGAAAATATTAGATCAATGAGCCAATCGGCTGGAAGCCGATTTGGACTTGTTTCATCGGCCAATAGCCGATATGGACTATAGCAATTATACATCGACTGGAAGCTGATGATGGCATAGATGGATAAAGTAAATAAACCATGTGGCTAAGGAACCAATAACAATATAAATAAATAAACTAGCCGATTACTGATATAATATGTATCGGCCGGAAAGCCGATGACGGTGTAGCGTGTCAAACGTGTTAAACAATGCAATCAGCTTTAACTAATAAAAGATAACCTATCGGCTAGGCACTCCGATAGAACATTGCATAAACACCCATCAGCTTAACAAGGATAAATTCTATCATTATCAATCTAGTAGGTCAAACTTAACTGATGCAGCACAGATTGATAACAATAAAAGAACCTCAATGAGCCGATAGATCTAATGCAATCGTGATGAACTATAGGATAACTTATCGGCTATACATCCCGATAAAACACTTGCATAAAACCGATCAACCTAGCAGGAATAACTTATCACGCAGTTTAGTAGGTCGGACCTAACCGATGCAGCACAAACTTATGATAAGTTATACCCAGCAAGCCGATAAATCTATGCACACGTGATGTGATATATCTACTCAGCCTATGAGATCAAACCTAACTGATGCTGCCATAGACAGAACAGATATATCGTGGTAAGCCGACTACCGTAGGCCAACTAGAATATTGGACCTAACCGAGGAAGTCCTAGCCGATACGGTAGTCGGGGTAACGAGACTTACCCTCTCGCAGGTGGTCGAACTTAACCGATGCAGCCCAGCTCGAGAAGCAAGAACCCGTTGAAAAGGGTAGCGATGCGCCGTAGTTTGTATTGATCTGTTTGATGATTTATAAGGTACCCGGGCATACGTATTTATACCCTGAGTTGATACAGTCGTGATCGGATACGAAACAGGAGTTTCCTAACTATAAAAGGAGAATTAACAAGCCCTGATCGGGCACGAGATCAGGTTTCCTAAAAATTATTATCTCTACCTAATTTATAGATAAGATACTAACTGCCTCTCCGTGGTCTACACGATTCCTTCTTGAATTCGTCTTCTTCTGGATTTAATTCCAGCCAGTTAACCGTGATTTTTCCTTAAACGAATCCAATAAAAATCTGTACCAAATTTTGGCGTTAACACATGCCCCCCAATTTCGAAGCTTTTTCCATAAAACTTCGACATTCTCATTTGGGCTTTCAGATTCCTTTCATACCGAGGCGGCCCAAGGTAGCCCACTTTCCTTAAATATTTGAAACAGTGCCAACAGCCTCAATTCCCGCCCGGTCATCATTCCTCTATAAACCGCTTCGCCTTCCTAGCCCCTTTCTTTAGCTTTCACATCAGTAGAGTCCTTTCCACTTCTTCCGAGACCTCGATGAACTCCGGCAAACCCAGGCGAACCGCTACGGTCTTCTTCTTCAGCCTCCGATCTTTTCTCATCTTCTTCTTCCGCGATGGCTTCAGCAATCGCCGTCCCAGAGGTAATCTCCTTGTCTGATCGCCTCCTCTGCCTTGTAACTTAGATTGAATCTGCCGCAATCTTCACCTGTTCTTCGTGTTCTTGTTTATTGTAGAACCTTAGAGGCCAAATCTTGATTCCAGCAGCCGATTATCCCCCTATAAACTTCTATCACGGCCCCATGGGTAGTGAAGATCCTATAGATTTCATCAACGCCGAAACTCAACGCATCCCTTTCAAGAATTTCCGCCATGCTAGCCAGTGATTGGAGCAACAGTTTCAGGTCATGGCCCAGCAAGCTTCCAGGGTGGAGGAACTGGTATAACAGAGTATCGGCCGCCAAGAAAACTCTTTGGGATGAAGGCAGACATTGGCCACTGCATCAATCTCTCGCTTGGCCGAGATGAGAAGAACGACCCTCTGCTTGCATCGGCCTCATACTTTCTGGTCAGACGCCTCAACGCCTACCTATTTGACCAATACCGATGACCCAACTTTGATGGATGTAACCATGCTTACCTGCCTCAACACAACGAGTTACATCAACCCTCAACTCCGATTATAGACCTACTCATCGGCTACAGACAAGAATATCAGCGGTTGGTCAATTACATATCAATCATACACGGGGACTGGACCAGTCGATGATCGGGAACACGTTGCTTTCTTGAACCTATGGTTGGAATGGTTTGTTTTGGGCGGTGCAACCCTCGGCCCAACAACCAATATGCAGTGCTTGGCAGAATGCTTGGCCGATTGGAAACAAGTTCCCTTGGGGCAATATCTCCTTGGTGCCACTTATCAACTGCTACATCAGGTGGCATTCAAGCTATTTCTGGCCGGCCAGGCGCTGTCGGCCATATCGGGGGTCCTTGGTGGTTTGTGCAATTACGGCTCAACGTGTACACATCCAAGGCAATTCCCGAGACCTCCTTCATTAATTTAACTTTCCCAGCCGATCATACGGAGGAACAGAACCACCTATCGCGATGCATCTCTATGGGCGAAGCTGCATCGGCTCTCCCTGGCGGTAAAAAGACTCCCGTCGGACTCGGCCAATGGTTCAAAGGCCTTTATTATGGCTTCACCGAGGATGCCACACTGTGGTTCGCCCTATGATGACGCAGCATCATTTGAGATGCCCTCAACTTCAATCCATCTTGACGCTCTGGCGATGATGAATCGAAGACGACATATTTCTATTGGCCATTTCCCCCCATCTTCTACCACTGCTTCTCTCAGGGCTGATCACAGCCATCGTATGAATTCTCTCACCCAACGGTCGAGCTCCCGTCTAGCTCGCCTCGGTCAACTCCCCATCGGCCTGTTCTTCATTGATAAACTTCAACCCCGGGGAAATATAAATAGCGCTCTAGAGTACGATCGACTACGGACACTAACAGAATCCCTATCTCTGGGCACCGCTAACCGACGTGGAGGTATGTACTGCTAAAACAAAACTTTTTGCTCGATGGTGGTCAGAATGGAAGAAACACCTGTTCAACTCATCGGCATATTATACTGTTCGCCTCAACTCCAACTACGTCGAATCCGGATGAGAGGTACATTCCACTATCTTAATATTCTCCGATCTACTCTTACAAACTCTATTCTTGCAGGCTGTTGATGTGGAGCGCGACGACAAGTACCAGCGGCGCCGATCATATACAACATCGGCCACTCGAACTTGTTAGGCAGGGTGCCTCCTCCATGGTCTTCTCCAGGCGCGCACGGCGACAGGAAAACGAAGAAGCTGGCATCTCGCCTTCTCAAAGAAGCAGAAAACCAGTGCCATGTGTTGATTACGTGCCACCTGCCATCGAATACATCGGCTCCTATCCCGCAGGTATGCACTGATTTTTAACATTATTTGTCTATTCTTTTGTCTTTCATTACATCCTTATTTTCAGTTTGATTCATCGGCCCTGAAACTCACCTCACCCGACGTCTCATCGAGCTGATGACCTCCCAGCTGTTCCAACTCAGCGCCAGCCCTGAAACGATATTGAGGCGTCCTCTACTTCGCGCGCAGGACATCAGCTATCCTGAAGAGCAAAGCCTATTTCCTCTGATGCGATGTCACCCAAGCCACGCTATCCGCCCCTCAGGTACTTGTTGTAAACTCTATTCATTCATAACCGTTTACTCACCTATGCGATTTGCAGTCCTTAGCGACTTGTTCTCCTTCGACATCGCAAGTACTTGGAGACTGATGAAGAGGCAATCAGCGCTATGACAGACATCCCTTCATCGGACGCGCGAACATTTACTGGCATTACTGTCGCTGGAAAGCCCAATATACGCGCTGGTAGAGATTGTGGGAATCCGGGTGAGATTTTCTGAGTTGACGTTATATACCGTACGAATCATCGATGCCTAACTCAGCTGCTTATTTAGAATCCACAGATTCAGCTGATCAAGACAGGCAACGCATAGCCGAATCAAGCGGAAAAAGATTCTAGTCAACGCATCCAAGACGATCAGCGTGTCTACTCAATCTGAAAAGAAAAAGCTTGATTATGGCAACCGCCCCTCAAGAAATCCAAGCTAAACTAGATCAGCTAGAGGAAAAACAAGCCGATTTGCTAGCAGAGCTTGAAAGAATCCGCAAGGACATTGAAATCACAAAATCTCAGCTCATCGGCTTGCCACAAGCAATACGAGATCAAGAATCCAAAGTTGCAGTAGCAGTATGCCAAGTCGTCATCGCGCAAGAGCTTAAAGACCCAATTCCAAGCTCCATGAAGACAATATCGCGCCATTAACAAATTGATCAAGATTCGCCTGCGTGCGATTGAACAATTCAAAAATTCTTGTAAAACGCTTAACATTGATGACTTGTGTTGCTCTGGAACATGCGATAGTCTTTCGCTGTAATAATTTAACCAGCTCTGTTACTATTCGTCTTATTCCATCTTTGCTTGATAATACTTTAATTTATTTGATCTAAAGCGATAATTGATATCGGCTATCTTTAGGCGATGTAAATCATCGCTCTTGCTCTGAACTATTTAGAAATCGCGGCTGCATTTAACCGATTCAAGAGTTAATCAAACGCTAGGATAGTATTCTTGAGATATTTCCATTAAGTGCCTTAGCAACTCTGTCCCTCAAATCTTCACTATTATAAGCATTGCCAGGCAACAACAATTAATTCGATAGGGCCTCCCAGTATTAGGCGACCACTTCCAAACTTACTATCTCTGGACCCGATCGACAGGAAATTAATTTCCACAAGATTCCTCAGCCAAACGACTTATTCATCACGTTTTTGTTATATGCCTAGCCGCTTAACTTTATTTTCCTTGATCCTCTCCAGTGCTTAACCGATTCTGAGCCAAATCTCGAGTTCATGTTGTCATCAGTTATAATAATCATTGGCAGTCAATTGATTTTGCAAAGAAATTCTCCTAGAGCGATGTTAGTCTCCCAAGGCAAACTACTTCATGTCCATATACCAACTGATATGGTGGCACTCGAGTAGATCCGTGACATGCCGGAATCCGATAGGTCCATAATGAATTGGCTAATGTAGTATGCATTCCGCGGCTGTTCATCAATTTTCTGCTTATTAATTTTGATCAAACTCTTATTCGAAGCTTCTGCTGTCATTAGTTGAGCATAATAAGGTGATGAATTTAATAACTTAATTCCATACTGGCGCAATTAGGGTTGAAAGTCTACACAAAAATAGATCCCTGATGTAGTTATAGTCTGAGGAATTCAATTGATAAATTATATGCTCCTTTACAAACTCAATCACATGCTTGACGTGACTTTCTTCAAAGGAATCGCTTCTACCCACTTTGTAAAATAATCTGTTGCCGCAATATGAATTTATGCCTTTACTTGACGGAGGATAAACCTGGCCGATCATATCAATTCCCATCCTCTGAACGGCACGGTTTGATGATAGGATTCATAGCCGATGCTGGTGTCGTATATATTTCCAAACTTCTGGCAATCTTGACATCCCTTATAATATTTGAAGCAATCTTCTACATTGTCGCCATATCCTACTCTTCTCAATATCCATTCATCTTATGAGCCGATTGATGAGTTCCACAAATACCTCATGCACTTCACACTAACACTTGGCTTCTTCCAAATTTTGGCATCTCAGAACCCCTTCAAAGTTCGATCAATATACTCTTCATCAAGAGCACATATTTAGTAGCTTTATATCGAAGTTTCCTAGAACCGATTGCGACGGATTTTTTGCAGATAACCAATTATTTTCTGTCTCAATCATCGGCTTTATCCTGAATATCATTATTGGCTATTTCAACTTCAACCTGTTCTATTCGCCGATAACCGAAGCAATTTGTGCAAGATCTAGCTTCTAATTTTGCTCTCTAGGATATGATCCTCGATACATCATGAAATCTTCAACAAATCCTACATTCTTCATAATACGATCTCAAACATATTCTAACAACATCATATTCCCCAGACAATGTTTGATCATAATAATGAATCTCGATGATCTCTATGATATCGGCCCCGATTTCCTTTAAAAGTTGAAGCCCTTTCAGCTACTGCTCGTATTCTATCTGATTATTGGTCGATAGGGTTTAATTGTAAAGGCAAAACTCAAAACTTGCCCCCCGAGGCGATACAATGACCAATTCGATCCAGATCATGCTTGCAAACCGATTCCATCGAAAACAAGTCCACGGATCGGTTCCACATAATTTCCATGAACCCTCTGTGTTGCAATGAAATGGCCACTACTGTCCTTGACCGCTTTAGCTGATTCATATGCTCAAGTTGATCTTGTTAGGGCAAAATCTATTTACCACTTGCCCTTTAAGACTGGAGCGCGACAACATGTGTTTCACCAATCGGCTTGCAACCACCGTGCACTCAGCGATAGGATATAATGCCTTACTTCGTGCATGAGAATATAAACAAAGGCACAATTTTCCACCGCAGGATATATCGTTTCAGCATCCAAAAGTCTTCTGCTTAAATAGAACACAACTCGCTCCTGCTTCAAACTCTTGAATTAAAACAGATCGATGGATTTTTCATCGGCTGATAAGTATAATTTTGAACGGACTCCTTTCTGGGTGGAATCAGAACAGGTGGGGACTTAATAACTCTTAATCCCATCAATGCTTCTGCTGTTCGCCCGCACACAATTCTTGATCGGCTTTCAATTTCAATAACGAGTAAAGGTCAATCTTCTGACCAAATTTGATATGAATCCTTACAAAATTAATCTTGCGATCAACGACTATAGCTCTGTCTTATTGATTGGTGGTTCTGTATTCTGATTTGGGCTCTTGATGCTCGTTTGACTAATTCAACTCTCACTCATGAACATAAACCCAAAAACTGCCAGCGATACACCAAAGCGCATTTATTGGGATTCATCCTTAATCGTATTTCTTTGCTTTCCAGCATTTTCGCAAATCGGCTATATGGCTTTTATACTCTTGGTTTAACTACACATCATCGATGTAAATTTCACTAAATAAGCGATGAGATCATGAATATATAATTCATCGCCCTCTGATAGTCACATCGGCACTTTTTTAATCAAATGTCATTACTACCCACTCATATAAGCGATAGCTCTAGGACATTGAAATGCAGTCTTATGTATATCTTCCTCTGCATAAAATCTGATTATGGACCTGCATTGCCATCCATGAGCTATAATCCTTGTGGCCTAATCTGCATCTACAAAAATCTGCTATCGGCATTGGGTACTCATCCTTGGGGGTAGCTTATCAAATCCGCGGAAATTGATACATATTCTCAACTTTCCTTTTTTCTTCTCCCGGAACGATATTAGAAACCCATTTAGCATATCGGCATGGCCTTATTAACTTTGCGTCATATACTTGTGATTTCTGCTTTGATTGGCTCATACAACTCTGCTTTAACTCCTTGGAGGCTGTTTAAACGGCGATACTGGTTTAATAGGAAAGCGATGTTCAACAATTGATCGGCTTAATCTGGTATTTCATGATATTCCAAGCAAACAATCCCGGTACTCTTCAACATTTTATCAATTCTTCTCGGAATTCGGGACACAATTTTGCTTATGTACGTCGGCCTTGGCCTATCTCCTGGTCCTATATCAATTTCTTCCAATCATCGGCCGACGTAAATCCTTGTCCCAACTTCCCTCGAATCTTCAATATGCCTATCATAGTAACAATTCTGAGCCAATTGCCGAATCGGCTGTATCGTCCTGAGGGTGATTTTAAGATAATCCTTCCCATATTTTCAGACAAACAATCAATACATCGGCTTCCAGATCGGCAAATCAGTCATTGCAATGTTGGTTGATTGATCACTGGGATTACCTCAACTTTGATCCCTGCCATTGTATCAGACACTGATGCATTGTCGAGGGAGCAAAGTTTGCGTGAATCAATCCCTGCCAAGGAGTAAACTATATGATCCTTTTCCATCGATAACAAAAACGTGGTAGGCAATGTCTTGTTCCCCACTGTAATTCCACGTTAACACGCTTTCGTCTCCAATGGATTTTCGCGAAGTCTTTTTAACACGCATATTTGTTTTGATCAACTCTTCGGCAGTTTTCCCCAACTTCCGATATGTAGATAACGGCATTACAATTACAGGCTGCCCCCTATCAACTAGCATCTTCGCATGGCTTCGCCATTTAAACCTTGATATATAATGGCTTTAAATGCCGATGCTTTGATTCTTCAGGCTTGTCAATATAGCTGATCGGGTTGCAGCGTTAACTGAGCAAAATCCTCTTCAATGTCTTCTCATCAGATGAAAGTGCTTTATATTCCATTTTAGGCAAAAGAAGACCATGTTCGGAGCCGATGGATCAACTCATCATCACTTTTCTTTACGCGCCCATATCCGTTAGTCCTCTTGTGACGATGATCGGCTCCTTGTGATCTCGCTGTTGTTCTTCTGTTGTTCTCAGTGCGTACACTGTGCTTCTTTCTGAATTTTCGTAAATATTCACTAGGACACACGGGGATTCTGGCCTGCTGTTCTCCATGTGATCCTCTTCATATTTTCCAAAAATCTTTCATGGACGGCCCTAATCGGCTATGTACGATGGCTCTCCTTTCAAAGCAGCGATTCTCGTGAAAAATTCTTCTGCTCAAAAATTCAAGATCTCGCACACCGTTCAGGACAATCTCTGATCGAGAATCTTATCTCGTTCCCAGCAAAATTGAAAGAAGGGCATCATGTGATTTATCTGCTCCGTATGAGAAGCCCGTTTCCTTCGCGCTTGACATATTTATTACGCTGCGATGAAGTAATTCTAGATTTCAATCGCGATATCTTTCTTCTCGGTTAATTCATGATGATCCCGCTAAACATATTCATGGGGAATGGATTGTCATCGATCTTCATCGGCTTCTGTCTCAACTTATCTTCCTATTCTCAGCGATTGAATCTGTTGCTGAAAACTTTGCACTCTTGGTGTGGTGGGTATCGGTTGTGCCACCTGCATATTCTTCTTCTTTGTTCTTCGGGCTTGATGGAATTAATGATTGGTGGGAGTTGTACTGTTTTCTGGCGTAACAGATCGAAGATATTTTGTGACTTCATTAATGTCAATGTTATGTCCTCCTTGCCGCATCTTCACCACGGGCATGATAACGATTCTATTTCTAGCCATTCGCAGTCCACACTTAAGCATCGATCCTCATCATTTGAAGTCAATGAATAAACTTGCACTTGAGAACCCTTTCTGAGTTATCTTTTTGCCCTCTTGAATATCGGCTTTCAATGAGCGATACTTCTGTACCAGGTGCACAGACTTTCAAACTCTTGTGATGAAAACCTTCTTTAATCGGCGCTAAAGACTGGAAAGCAAATCGGCTTAGATGCCCGTGCCAGATTCAATGTAACATCGGTTTCTAGCCGAAACTTGTTGGATATCTGGTCCGGTTTCATCGGCTTTTTGTACGATGTTAATCTGTTCAGCCTATTCATGGATCCGCGAAGATGTATTTGTGAATTGTTTTTCTAGATCGCACAAACGAATTCGGTGGTAATGGGAAACATGTAAAATTATCAAACATAGACAAGGGAAATTACCTCGAGCTTCTCGCCGATCCTCTCACTGTGCAATATGCTCCACTGTGATATGTCTGTCCTGCCTGAGAACATTAGAAATCTGGGATTTTCTG